>JAADKA010000054.1:0-215678 GCA_009982855.1 Lizonia empirigonia | reverse complement strand
TGTGGTTCTTGCGCGCGCAGCCATGGTGCCACAAGGATACGCGGTAGTAAGGGGTGGTGTAGTATCGAGCGATCGCGGACACGTCACACTGCTGGGAGATCTTGAGGGTGTCGGGCGTTGTTTGCATGCTGTCATGAGAGCGCGGCGAGCTGGTATTGGTCTTGGGGGAAGACAGAAAAAGACGTGGACAGCGAGGCGAGCCAAGGGTTGGGGATTCAGGTGCCGCACGTCAACACATAAAGACGCAACGACTTTAAAACAATTGAAATAAGACTTGCGATAATGGAGTTGACCGCCAATGTTGAATTCGGCACTAGGGTCAAGGGAATAGCAAGGCCCACCGGCCGCACGCCGATTGGCGCCCTCCTCATAGTGACATATCGCTGGCAAAGTCACATTATCAACATTGAGCATCCTCACCTCTTCCTTGTCTACTTAATTCTGACAATGCACCAATTTTGATACGCCATGGCGTTTTGCCTACCAGAGCAGCCGAAGCCGACTGTAGTTGCGATCGATGACGTAGCTGATCGCCAAGAAGATGCAACTCCTCCGGATGGTGGATATGGCTGGGTGTGCGTAGGAGCGTGCTTCACCACCAACTGTTTCACATGGGGAACCGTCTCCGTAAGCCTTCTATGGAGAATCGTTCAAGTCTTTTTCTGACGCCGAATCCCTCTAGGCCTACGGCATCTACCTCTCGCATTACTTAGCCGACGATGTCTTCCCAGAAGCTTATCCTGGGACTATGCGTTTATTGGAGGCTTCAACTTCTCCATAGCAATGCTCGTTGCGCCTCTTGTGACCGTCCTGGTACGCAAAGTTGGTACCCACAGAATCATGCTGGCCGGAGCGCTCCTGCAGTGCAGTGGCTTCATTGCCGCATCCTTCGCTACTCGAATATGGCAATTGCATCTCTCGCAAGGCATTCTCATAGGCGCCGGAATTGGATTTCTTTACATTCCCAGTCTCCCAATCCTGTCGCAGTGGGTTTGTAAAGAGGCGCAGCTTTGCGAACGGCATCAGTGCTGCTGGCTCTGGCATCGGCGGTGTTGCATTTGCATGGGGCTCGGAAGCTATGATACAGCGTATCAGTATCGCGTGGTCTCTTCGTATCACAGGTATCATTGCGTTCGTTGCTATTGTCGCTGCTGTAGCAGTCATCCGAGACCGCAACCATGTTATTCAGCCACCACAGCTTGCATTTCGATACCGAAGTTGCTGAGACGGTACGATGTGTTGCTACTGCTTGCCTGGGCATTTACCAGTATGTTAGGATATGTTGTCCTTCTTTTCTCCCTGTCAGACTTCGCGCTGTCGATAGGGTTTTCCAGAGCAGCAAGCAACGGATCTCATCGGGTTCTTGAACTTGGGCACAGCGATCGGACGACGCTTTCATAGGCATCATGAGTGACAGATGAGCCGAATCGATACGGCAGGCGCGTTGACACTGTTATGCGGTCTATCGTGCTTTGCATTCTGGCTTCCTGCTACGTCCTACGGACTTACTGTATTCTTCGCCATTCTATGTGGTGCAATAGTCGGGGTGTTTTGGATGGTAAGGAAGCTCCTGTCTTCGTGCGAGTCTCAGCGCTGACTTGTCATACACAGACTATAGGCCCACTATGTGTTGAAGTTGCAGGTATCAAAAACCTACAATCATTATTATCTCTATCATGGGCCACCATCATCATTCCAACGACTGGTAAGATCCTCGGGCCCTTGATGGGTAAATATTTTGAATCCTCCGCTCACCCTTCATCAATAGTCTCCGAAGGAATCGCGCTTAAGCTTCGACGTCCCCAATCCTCTAGAGCATATTTGTACATTCAAACCTTCGCCGGGCTCGCATATGCCATTGCAAGCATTTTCATGTTCCTGCTTCGTAGAGTAAAACGGAAGGAGAAGTAGATGCAATTAGCTTCTCATGGTTCCACGATGCATGATCGCCGAAACAATCCTTCATATGTTTTTCCATCGCATGTATATCCATCTTGAGTAGATTATCATCGGGTTCCTGCTTCTGTTGAGGGAGCCTGTTGCTCGAAGATGCGCAGTATGTTTACAGCTGCCGATCGTGGACTGTACTTTTGCAGCGCTGGAAATAAGCACAGTCCGCAACGGGAAGCGTTGAAGATTGGTGCACCTCGTACAGTAAGAATTCGGGCAAGACTCAATAATCACATCGCATCTGTTAAGCCGAAATTGCTTTAAGCGTAAGATGTTTTCCAGCTGAGGTGCAATGGTTAGAGAACGCGAAACTGCAAAAACTATATAATGCGCGCCGCACTGGTACTGAAATGGAAAAGAGCAAGGGTCCAGACTTCCCCCAAGCACCGTTCAGGCAGTACAGGGCGCATATTGCGCCTGTGTTGCTCGCTTTGAATGCGGATTTCCCTGCCCGAGCGTTAGCAAACGACGATTCATGCATGGCTCGGAGCCTGCCTCGCCTCCGTACCGTGCCTTGGAGTTTCTTTCTGGCCAAACCCACGTTCTTACTGATGTGCAAAAGAGATGGAAACAAAGCCCGATCAGAAACACGGCCGACTACAAAAGTCTCAAACATGGCGTCTGAGAGGCGCTCTTGTTGAATCACTCACCGAATCTGAATAAACGTTAGCGTCTGAGAGTCTCCGATGGCAGTATCAAAATCAATCACCCATAACACTTCACACTCGCCATGAGCTTTTCCTTCAGTCCTTCTAATCTCGTCACTTCCAACTGTCCAAACTCTCGATGTTTTCGAATCGAGTCCCAGGCTTGAACCGGGGTCACCTCGCCATGATCCAACGGAACACTGCTCGAGAGATCAAGTAGACGTTCGATATCTAGAGCGGACACCTCCCAGTTCGCATTTCCACTGAGACTTAAGCGTTGTTGAGGTGGGGCGGGATGGTGATGTAACAGGGTAGCGCTGACGGTAAGTGCATGTCCAGTTGGCGAATCCTGTGAAGAGGGAATATTGTGGGCGAGACAAGGGCTCTCAAGGCTACGCGGCGGGATCAGTTTCAGTGGGGATATTAAGATTCAGTGGAGACTGGTGGAAGTACCTCAATATAAAATCGAGCCCTACCGCAGTGAGATCTAATTGACCGAGACGCCTAGTGTCGATAGTAGTAGGGGGTGGAGCTTGCTCTGTCGTAACTGGTGATGGGAAATCATATTGGAAAGCTGTTTCGTGGCGTTTAGTTCACACCAGAGAGCATGAGTGAATTTCAGGCGGAAGACTTACGGTTGCCATATCTTGATAGGGCCTTAGTTTGTGCGATGCTCTTGTCTCTAAGGCTAGCATTCAATGACTGGCCCTGGTGATGACCATGACAGTGTTCACTATTCGATCCACCTCTCTGGGCACGTATCCGCTGCTGTCGGTGTTGGACTTGCTTCTCCATCGTTTCAATACTGAGCTCGAAAGATCCGTCAAGTATGTCTTGTCCAGACGCGGATTTCTGATACGCCTGTAACTTTTCTGCTGGAACCTGTGTTCCATTTTCAGTCAAAAGCCTTTTCAAGGTTTCGATCTGTGCATAGAGCCCTCTGGTCTCTTGCATGATTCTGCCCTCGTTGGCGCGCAAATGAACTATCTCTTGTTCTAGAGATTTGATGTAGGCTTCTTTACGTTCGCGGTGGGTCCTAAAGTACTGTCAGAATACTTGCTGTAACGAAACGTCTATAGATAGAGCGGGAATACTTCTGAGCTCGCCGGACTTGATCTCTACGCTTCTGCTGGGAATTGGAAGAGCTCGTTATGGTAGGATCTGTTGATTAGGGTGTTACCGAGACCGCAACTACGTGATACATTTGAGCCCGAATGTGTGCGTACGCAAATGTACAATCGTAGACCAGAAAAAGATCGTTCCTTTCCTTGGCTCGAGGGAGAAGGATGAGCTAACGTACCTTCCAAAGACTTCTTATTGCCACTGTAGGATTTAAATGTAAACTTCATGTTGGAAGACTGAAAACAGTCAATTAGCCTTGCCACAGATGACCTCGCACTCATGTTTACGCCATCTCGCTCATCAGCATGCATAAAAACGAGTCCGAATGATGTGTGAGGTGGTCTTTGACAGAAGACAAGCTTCACACTTGTTCCGTGCCAAATCGCTGATCTGAAACACGCTACATCTTCTCTTGTACACCTAGCTTTAGGTAAGCATCTTCAAACGCCCCATTTACCGGTAGAATCGATCGAAGTTGGAGGCATCGAGGTTACCATAGAAATGAGTTTCTTTGGCCGCCAGCTAGCAGGGCGCGGCCGGGTAATAATGGGGAACGATGCTTAACGATCAAATAAGAGCCCCTGAAGAGCAGAGACCACAGCGTACGTAATCTCGTGCTTGTCAAATCAGAGGCCTAGAGCGTAGTCTAAAGCTATCCGAGCTGTGCCGTGCCCTGCTAGCTGGCGGCCAAAGAAACTCATTTTTACGCTAGAGCGATGTTGTTCCAAGGTTAGCTGCATTTACTTCGTATGGAAATAGTCCATTTCGGGAGATTGATGCCATAATCTGCGTCTTCCAACATAGTCGAGTTTCCTGCCTACCATGCAACGCATCATACATTGAACTGTGGATCATTGCACGAGCAGAGAAACCCCTGACTTTATACCCATGTCGGTGTATGTGCAGTTCAGGTCGTAACACAGAGGGTTTTGCTGGATCCTTGTTGTTGCCTGATCCGGAAGCCGTGATAGATAATCATATTGTGAGTTCTCAGTACACCGCAATACGGGTTGGAACTTAAATATCGTTGGTGAATGTGAACTTTCTGGTCTTCTCTCCAGACCAGTGTAACATCCTTTCGCTGCATTATTACAATACATATCTTTCGCATTCCTCGAGATTTCTGATTATCCTTGTCCATTTCTTCATATCGAATCCATTGGGTGTATCTCTTCCCACGAGATGACTATTCTAGTTCTAAAAGGTCTTTTTTACCTTACCATCCTGGCATCACTGGCTGCAGCTGTTCCCCATCAGAGACACGGCGCTGTTCCGGGTAGTGGAAATTGTTCGTCGCAACAACAGCAGAATGCCCCAGACGTGGGTAGAGCAATTTATTTCCTGACCAATGATGCGGAGAATTCAGTCGTAGCATTGCCCATAAGTAACGACGGGACGGTCTCGCATGGCATCATGACGAAGACGGGTGGGGCGGGTTCAATAGCTATCAACGGAGCCACGATGCAGCCAGGCACACCTGATGCTCTGGTTGGACAGTCTTCTTTGACGGTGTCTGGAAACGTGAGTCGAGTTTCACAACTCAGAAGAGAATATCCACTAATGATACAAAGAATCTTTTCGCCGTGAATGCCGGCTCAAATACGCTCACCATGATGTCGATCTCAACTTCTGATCCGACACGGCTTATAATGATTGGTAAACCTGTCACAATTCCAGGTGAATTTCCCAACACGGTTGCTGCCTCGGCGATGAACAATCTCGCATGCGTGGGTACCACGGGGCAGCAGCTGGAATATCCTGCGCTCGATTCTCCGCATCGAGTGGCTTGGAGCAGATGGACGCCCTCCGGGTATTTGACATCAACCAATCGACGCCTCCTGTAGGCCCCACAAACACTGTTTCGCATACCTTTTTCTCCAACGATGAGTCGATGCTATTCACAACAGTCAAGGGCGATCCTACTGTGAACAATACCGGTTTCCTGTCCATGTTTCCTGTCCAACAGGCTCCTAACGGCGACACGAAGCTGTCCACTGAAGAGACTCGTAGTTCGGCCAATGAACAGCGGTCCTGTTTGGGTCGGCTACTATTCCAAACAGCACAAATCTTTTCGTGACAGACGCTTCGTTTGGCGCGGCTATCCTATCTGTAGACGAAACCGGCCAAGTGTCCTCTGTAAGCCAGCAACCAATTGCTGGCCAAAAAGCAACGTGTTGGGCAACCATCTCTGGTGCGACAAACTCGGCGTTTGTTACCGACGTTGGAACGAACCGCATCGTAGAAATGAGCGTGGTTAATGCGAGCATCATCCAGACACTGGACCTTTCCGCTGACGGCGATCCGGGGCAAATCGATCTGAAGAGCGCCGGGAGCTTTGTATACGCGTTGTCTCCCGGAAATGGGACAACGAGTGCCGCCATCACTGTACTGGACGTTTCCGGTGGACAAGGTTCGATGAAGAAGTTGCAGCGTCTAGACTTGGCCGGGGCTGCGGGGAAGACCGCCCAGGGTATGGCGGTCATGGTGTGATGGAACTATGGATAACGTTTATGCAGCGCTTTGCTGGTCTATAAAAAAGGCCTAATAGGATTATGTAGAGGCCAGGTGCCTATTACAAACTCAGCTTAGCTAGGAGCGAGAAGTGAAAACACCTACCAAAATTATTGATTACCTCTCTCCCCTAAAGTTGCATTATGTGAGGCTCCTTGACAGCCTCGGGAACCTTGGGATCCATAACACCTTCGCCATCAATGTCAGGGAATCGCCGCACACGGCGCTCTCTCGATTGAATCAGACTAAGCTCGGCCATCTAGTGTTCGGCCACATATATTGTTCGGCCAGAAATGTTGATCGCGCGGTTGTATACCGTATAAATGAGTTACAGTGGCCGAACGCTAGCAGGCTGCGGCCGGGTAACATTAGGGAATACCTTTAACGATCAAATAAGAGCCCCTGAAAAGCAAAGACCACAGCACACGTAATCTCACGCCTGTTAAATCAGAAAGCCAGAGCGTAATCTAAAGTGATCCGGGCTCTGCTGTGGCCTGCTAGCGTTCGGCCACTCTAACTCATTTATACGGTAATCTTGGCGGTTCTTTTCACGAGATTGCAACTTTCCAAGACTTAGCCTTCTATACAATCATCTAGGTAGCATTTACTCACAATTGTGAAGATCTCCTTGGGTCCTATCTTTGGGTCCATCGATACGTAATGAAACAGGTGCGCTGCATTCAAAGAGGATGCAAGCCAGATCACCTTTGCTTGCTTGTCGAGCACCAGGCTTTGATAAACACTTGTGAGCACTTCTGCCAGTGAGCATGCCCCGGCAGATCCAAGCGCTGTTGTCCGAAACTCTAAATGAACGTGATATACTGTAATCCAGCGATGCCATCGACGACTTCGATTACGCATCCGTGAGCGGAAAGTGCCAAGCCTTCGAATCTGTATGCAGCTTCTCTTGATCGAGAAGAGGAGTAACGCTCTGCAAGTTGATTGTCTAGCAACCGTGGCGGCCGAACGTTTCCTAAAATATTCGTTGGACTTTGACTCATCATCAAAGGAACGACCAAAAGCTCACATCTGCCCGCTAGTCAGACACCTAAGACGGTACCATGCATCCGGGTGTGTGGACAAATGACGACGCGAAGATAGATTTCGTCCACGGTCAAGGCAAAACAACCGCGTCAAATTTCATCAAATTCAACGTGCTCAGTGTCAACTCGCTTGTACCACACTCGGCTAAACACAATACTATTGTTACAGTCTGATTTTGTATAGAATTACAGTACAAAACAAGACTCCACCATGCCCAGCCAAGTCTCCGCACAGCTTTATTGTATGCAGCTCTAGTTGCTTATCAGGGTGCACGTTATCCTACTATCGGGGTGCACGTTAACCTTTGCCCTTTTTATTAGACATGTTGGTGGCCTGAAAACTTGATACCGTATAAATAAGAGTGGCCGAACGCTAGCATAGGGCGGCACGCCCGGGTACCCGTGTCCATGCACTTAATGCGCGGATTCGGTCAATGCAACTAGCAAACACAACAAAATCTTAGGTAAGAATACTGATATAAGCACTTATAAAGAATATTTTATTATAAAGTTATAAAGCTTATAAAACTCTAAAGCTTTAGTATTAGACTTTTTAAATAATATCTTATAGTTAGAAAGTTAGACTATTTTAAAGTATTAACTTACTCCACAAGCGAGCCGGTCACCCAAGCGAGCCGGTCACTCAATTTTACACCAAAAATTAAGATTTTTGCACCTTAATAACTCTACAACCAGATAATAGAATTGTCTAAAACTTGAAATACTATGCTGCATCTAACGTACTCCACAAGCGAGCCGGTTACCTAAGCGAGCCAGTTACTTAATTTTACACCAAAAATTAAGATTTTTGCACCTTAATAACTCTACAACCAGATAATAGAATTGTCTAAAACTTGAAATACTATGCTGCATCTAACGTACTCCACAAGCGAGCCGGTCACCTAAGCGAGCCAGTCACTTAATTTTATACCAAAAATTGAGATTTTTGCACCTTAATAACTCCACAACCAGATGATAGAATTGTCTAAAAATCAAAATGCTATGCTTTACCTATGTCAAGATCAGTTGCCCTGGAGATCTAAGCTCTATCCTTAACGTGTGTAGAGTTATTAGAAAGTACGCTAAAATAATCCCTGTATTTTAATTTTTGTTTAATAACTCCGGTGCGACTGATACAGGATCCTAGCGCTTCTATAGAATTGATCTTTACGTAGATGCAGGATAGTATTTCAAGTTTTAGACAATTCTATTATCTGGTTGTAGAGTTATTAAGGTGCAAAAATCTTGATTTTTGGTGTAAAATTGAGTGACCGGCTCGCTTGGATGACCGGCTCGCTTGTGGAGTACGTTACGTAAAGATCAATTCTATAACGTACTCTACAAGCGAGCCGGTCACTCAATTTTACACCAAAAATTAAGATTTTTGCACCTTAATAACTCTACAACCAGATAACGTACTCCACAAGCGAGCTGGTCACCCAAGCGAGCCGGTCACTTAATTTTACACCAAAAATTAAGATTTTTGCACCTTAATAACTCTACAACCAGATAATAGAATTGTCTAAAACTTGAAATACTATCCTGCATCTATGTAAAGATCAATTCTATAGAAGCGCTAGGATCCTGTATCAGTTGCACCGGAGTTATTAAACAAAAATTAAAATACAGTGATTATTTTAGCGTACTTTCTAATAACTCTACACACGTTAAGGATAGAGCTTAGATCTCCAGGGCAACTGATCTTGACATAGGTAAAGCATAGCGTTTTGATTTTTAGACAATTCTATCATCTGGTTGTAGAGTTATTAAGGTGCAAAAATCTCAATTTTTGGTGTAAAATTAAGTGACCGGCTCGCTTGGGTGACCGGCTCGCTTGTGGAGTACGTTAAGATTTTGTTGTTTTTACTAGTAAAAAGCGCGCATGACCAAATCCGCGCATTCAGTGCACGGACACGGTAAGATAAACGTTCAGACGGCGAACGGCAAGTTTCAGAGAAGCCGTCCATGTCATCACCTCTCTGCAAGGCCAAAACCGCGGACAGTCATTGGACAGGGCCTTAAACAAATCCAGCATGATGGTACCTGGCTGGTTTGGCGATGCCGTTGTCCAAGTCTCCGAGGTTCAAGCACAATATATGGTGATGGCGTGGGCATGAACGCACCTAATTGGTTTATAGAGGTCGGAGTGTAGATCAACGTGCTGATAGCTGGCCAGCATACCTAGTTATCTCGCACTCAATGAACCCTATTTACTGAATCGCGTTAGAGACACAGTAGTCACGCCGGTCAGCCTACACTTGCTCGCCGAGTGCAGTATAAGTATCGGTGTCTACACCCCTTCAACTTGGCATCTTGCAAAGATAACTCTCACTCATTACCACCACAACCAGCCTTTCGCTAAAGTTTCTCAATCAAAATGTACGCCTCAACCCTTCTCGCCATCCTCCCGCTCCTCGCGGTATCCTCCGCCGCCCCCGTGAACGACGTCAAGCGCGCCGCATCCAGCAGCTGCCCGTCGTACACCATCATCGATACGCGCGGCACCGGTGAGACCCAAGGTCCCAGCGCTGGGTTCCGCACCATGAACAGCCGTATCACGGCTGCGCTGTCCGGAGGCAAAATCTACCACACTGTCTACGCTGCCGACATCAGTCAAGTTTCTACCGCTGGTACTCAGGACATCATCGACAAGATCACCAGCACGCTTGCATCGAGCCCCAACGAGTGCTTCATTCTCGAGGGCTATTCTCAGGGCGCAGCCGCCACGGTGAACGCCATGCCCCAGCTGACGGGTGCAAACTTCGATGCGGTGAAGGGCGTCTTCCTGATTGGTAATCCAGAGCACAAGTCGGGTTTGACTTGCAATGTCGACAACAACAACGGCACCACTACGCAGGACGTGAACGGCCTGGAGGCGGCCTTGGGCTCATCGATTCCGAGCGAATGGATCTCCAAGACGCTGGATGTGTGCATTTATGTAAGTTGCCTTGTTGTTTCGTCTCGGACAGTTGCGGACAGTGTACTAACGGTTCGAATAGGGTGATGTTGTGTGCGACACTAGCCACGGCTTTGGCGTCAACGGCCAGCATCTCGAGTACCCCAGTGACGCCCCTACGCAGAACCTTGGTACTACCTTTGTCACCAAGCAGTTGGGTGGATCTTAAGGGCTGGCTCTTATCTACTTTTTTCGAGTTCTTATTCATTTCTGGTCAATATCCGATGTACTGCTTTCTCTTCTTTTCATCCAGGGATATTTTAGCTCAGTAAATTGCAATCACTAATCAGCGCAACTTCTTCCCTCTGACCTCTGTAAGAACCACTGTAATCTCTTAACTTCTTGGTGATCAATTGTTGCTTCGAAACGCGCCTGCAACTCGGTACGGTTTTGAGCCTGGTGAAGCATCTGTCACGGGTCAGGGTGTAAGGCTAGATGACATCTGAGGGTTGAGTGCGAGCTAAAGGGCGGGTGAGACCTTGAACGATAGTCTTTCATTGTCCAATGCCTGTTGGTGACTCCTAGAGTGTACTAACTCCCTCAATTCATGACTTCAATGCACGTATGGGTGTAACGTGTTTCACCACCTTCCCGGCCACACCACCATCCCGTCCACCCCACCAAAACCGGCTCCATTTGGCGTGCAATTACTCCACAACCACGCAGTCAAATTTAGTAAGGATTGCAAGCAAGATAGATTAGATAGCTCTACATTGAGTCCTGTTGTGGCCTTGCACGTGGCATTTGCTACACGGTGGTGCTCGCTGACGTCGTGGGCAGCGTTAACCTGGGCCTCCTCTTCAACCACATTATTAGCCTGTAATATCAACAATTGAGCTTCCTCAACCTGTAGAGCTCCCCCACGTGCTATATACTGTCTACGCCTTTGACGTTTATGTTGTTGACGTTGATTTGAGGCACGTAGCTTAGCATTCTCTTGAGTTAGGATTGTTGCTGACTGCATTGCAAGCTGACAACCCTTAACAAGCTGAGATATAGCTTGACTAGTTGGACTCTGTGACTGTCGCTGAAGGAGGTCTTGCACAAGACGAGCCTGCTTCTGTAATTGATTAACTGTATGTGGTGTCTCTGCTGTCCATTCGTTATCTGTAGGTGTCTTTGGTGGTGATGGTGTCCTGACTACTACAGTCAGATTAGATAGGACACGCTCTGGACTATGTGGGATAAGTCCTGTCGCCTGGAAACCAGCCTTGATATTCTGCTCTGACAGTGTTGTCAGCCTGACCTGTGGGTATATCCTTAGGAATTCAGGCTTGTCAACGTGGAAGACTCTTTGGCGGGCAAGCTCTGCTACCTGGTGTCCATAAGTTGTCTTAAGAGGAGAGAAGCAGCCAACGTCAAGTGGCTGAAGAAGGTGTGAGGTGTGAGGAGGCATACAGAGAGTAATAATCAGGTTGTCTGCACAGTACTGATCAAACTCAGGTGTAGCATGGCTGCTGTGACCATCAAGGATAAGGAGCCGACGAGCCCCTGACGAGCGAGTCTGTGTATGTCTGTTGAAGTGCTTTATCCAGTCAAGACCTAGCTCATCTGTTGTCCAGCCGTTGTCGCTGACTGCAAGAGTCCAGGTAAGTGGTAGGTCCTTATACCAGCTAGCTTGGTGGAGCTTCCCTGATAGTATAATAAACGGTGGGATAGACCAACCTGACGCGTTGATACACTCAATCGTCGTCACCCACTCGCGATTGCCTGGCTGAATAACAGTAGCACGACCAACTGTGTCAGAGCTAGTGACGACCTTAGACGTTGAGGCGACACCCATCATAAACCCAGTCTCATCAAAGTTGTAGATGTCCTCATCAGGTATCCCATACATGACGCGTGTCTCCTCTACTAGCCTAAACCATGCGCCAATCCTGATAGGATCCTCACAGCGAGCACGCTGTGAATGGAATTTCCTATTCCACTTGGTCTTGAGTGTAGGCTGGGTGTTGACAAATCGTGACACCCAGTTCTTGCCGACAGGTGGTGGAGGTGGATTTTGGCCGCGGCTAGCGAGTAGAGTGTCCGCCATACGTCGCACGTCAATAATCTGGGGGGGAAAGCCACGTCGGTCAAGGTCTAGGATCCAGTCTACAAGAGACTGCTCCTCATTTGTCTGTAGCTTTCGCTGGTGGAGGTGGGCAACAGCTTTTGGCTGTGAGCCGGAGAGGCGGTCGCGGAGCGTTGTTCGTGGAACATTGTAGAGGTTTGAAGCCCTGCGTTGAGACTTGACGCGTCTATCTTGATAGGCCTGTGCAGCAAGTAGAAGTCTGCCTTCTTTTTGAGGCAATTGAGGCTGTGGTTGTTGAGTCATTGGGGTTGACGTGGGCGCGACGCGTAGGATTTTGGTGGGGTGGACGGGATGGTGGTGTGGCCGGGAAGGTGGTGAAACACGTTACTGTAGTCCGGCAAAAGTAGAGTCCCATGGCCAGTGCGGTGGCTGATTTCCGAACCTCTTTATTGTCGTATTTAACAGCTGTGCACAGACAGGAACCTCAATTGGTAGCAAGAGTTAGAGCTAATGATTGGCTTAGTATCTAGAAGATCTTAACTAGCTTACTCGGCTCTACCCTTATCTCACGAGTCAGTCTCTCCGATCGACTACCGGTAATTAGCAGCGCGGTAGCTACCGTGTCCATGCACTCAAAGGCGCGGATTTAGTTAATGCGTGCTTTTTACTAACGCCACCCACCACCGGATGGCGCACCCCACCGGAATGGCGCACCTTGTCGCAAATTTACCTTTGCACGTTAATATCTCAACACTACAACAAGTAATTCAGACGTACAATAGCTCAAATTAATCCTCTATCTCTGCTGCATCTTTCTGACAGGTGCGCTTATTGTGCCCTGTCTTGCCGCACGTCTTACAGCGACGTTTGCCTCCACGACTGCTACCTACCTGCGCACCTTCTCCCTCAGCCTTAGCCTTAGCGTCTTTCTCCTTTAGTATTTCCTCTGCCTCTGCCTGCGAGAGAGTCCCACCTTCCTGAATCCGCTTCTTTTTGCGCTTCTTACGCTCAGAAGCAGCCTGATTTGCTTGCTCAAGCTTGGCTATCCTTGCCTCAAGCAGCGTGTGCGAATGGTCCTTCTTTGCCAACCCCCTTTTGACCTGTAGAACCATCTCAATAATTGAGTCAGGAGAGGAACTCTTATGTTCCCTTATCCTCTTGATTATCAGCGTTGTTTGGCTGTCAATTTCAATCGCGTTGGTTGGTGTTTTGGGTTGCCAGTTGGTAGGCCCTGGTAGAGGCGGTGTTGGCGTACGAGGCTTGGCTTCAAGCCTCGACAGCACCGCCTCCGGGTTGAGTGGGACCAAGCCAGTTGCTCTGAAGCTTGATAAGATGTTGTTCTTTGAGATTGCCTTGTTGTACACTGGTTGAAACGTTGCTAAGAAGGCCTTTTTGTCCACGTGGGTGATGTAACTGTCTGCCAAGCTTTTGATTTCCTTCTTGTACGCCTGCTTCAACGGGGCAAAACACCCAACGTCAAGTGGCTGGAGGATGTGAGAGGCGTGCGGCAGCATACAGAGGGCAATAATCTTGCTTTCCTCGCAGAGATTTTGGAATTCCAGCGACTGGTGGCTCTCGTGGCCGTCAATAATCAGCAGCTGATAGCTACCTACAGTAGCAGCCTCTGTGTGATGGATAAAGTGCTTTAGCCAGGCAAGGCCAGGCTCATTTGTAGTCCAGCCGTTCTTGCTAACTCCAATCCTCCAGTCTTTTGGGTTGTTGACGTATCAGGCCTTGTCGTGGTGCTTTGCTTTGAGGATGAAGAAGGGTGGGATAGACCAGCCCATCGCGTTGATACAAGCGATCAAAGTTATCCACTCACGATCGCCAGGCTGGACGCTAAGTGGTGCAAGACGTCTCTCAGACGCAGTCACTACCTTAACTGACCCTCCGACGCCTATCTGGAAGCCAGTCTCGTCAAAGTTGTAGGTATCTTGGTCTAAGATACCATACTTAGCTTTGACGCTGCGTACAAGGTCAAACCAGGGACTGATAATTGCTGTATCGCTGCACAGGACTCTCCGGTAATCCCTTGGTCTTGAAACCTGAGACTTGATCCTAGGTTTCCGCTGGATGAACCTGTAAACCCAGTTTTCTCCAACCTTGCCCCCACCGCGAGCAGCCAGCAGTTGATCAGCCATCTCTCGCACATAGGCAAGCGTAGGGGCAAACCCTCGCGCGTCAAGCTTTCTTATATATTGGACAAGCACCTCCTTTTCTTGCTTTGTGAGCTTAGAGAAGTTGGGGTAGATAACGCGTTGAGAAGCTGGTTTGGCGCGTTGCCTTCGAAGGGTACTTTCAGGCACGTTGTAGACAGCAGCAGCGCGTCGCTGGCTTAGGTTCGCGTTGGATTTCATAGCTTTAATAGCAAGTTCAATCCTCTCTTTACGAGGAATCAATTCAAGATCAATTTGTTGCGACATTGTTGGTAGTGGTTGAAAGAGGTGGGGTCTTGGCAAGGTGCGCCATTCCGGTGGGGTGCGCCATCCGGTGGTGGATGGCGTTAGCTAAGCGTGATACAGACGCGTTAACATACCCACTACGCCTACTGTCATGCCTAGCGAGAGATCGCACATTCTCCACGTTGCTGGCCTTATATAAATTAGGTGGCAGCTGCGACAATAATAATAAGGTATAATACGCGTGGTAGTAGTGGTGGTAGTAGTGGTAGATTCGTTAAGCTAGTCCATATACTGTACTAGGACTTTAGTCTGTTCGCGCGTGTGCACAGACCATTTCAACAACGCGAACTCTAAAGAGGGGTATCTTCTTCAACTACACACGACTACATCAATATGAGAGCTTTTAGCACTAAAATTTCATCAAATCGAGTGCGCGGAGGTGAATTATCAGAAGCCCAACGGATATACTGCTTAGCCCAGGTTGAGGCTGGTGTGTCGACAAGCGAAGTTGCTGACGCGCTGGACTGCTCGCAGCGGTGCATACAGAAAACAGTACTCCGATGGACAACCAGCTGCAGCACCACAACGCAGCCTCGGACAGGCCGGCCACCTACATTGACTAGTAGAGACCATCGCCGGCTGCTACGGATTGCTCGGAAAAACCCAGGTATTGAGTACCACAAGCTTATGGAGGAGGCTGGACTGTGGGACGCCAATACTACCTACCCCAGCGTTTCTAAGCGTACTGTGCAGCGCGCAATGGCTGACGAGGGATACCGCAAGTTCAGAGCGAGACGTAGGCCAAAAATCAACAAGAACACAGCTGCGGAACGCCTCAATCTTACTAATGAATGGCTGGGGTTTGATTTTGGGAGGCGTACTATCAGGTTCAGTGACGAGTGCAGCGTTGCTCGTGGATCTGGCCACAACACGCCCTGGGTATGGCGACTACCTGAGGATAAATGGTCGCACGAGATGGTTGAGGAGGTCACCACTGCTCGCCAACCTGCTCGTATGGTATGGGGCTCAATATGGATGACTCCAGGTGGCCGAGCAAGGCGTAGTCGTCTAGTAATTATGAATCGCGACACATCAGCCAAACGCAATGGATACACAGCTCAGAGCTACATACGAGCACTTGAGGAAGGTCTCCAGGACAGCTACAGGCCAGGCGAGTGGTTTATGCAGGATAACGCACCTATCCACACTTCCCAGGTCTCGAAGGAGTGGCTAGAGGTTCATGGTGTTGCTACGATCAAATGGCCACCATACTCACCTGACCTTAACCCTATTGAACACATGTGGTGGGCACTTAAAAAGAAGCTCCATGAGCTGCATCCTGAATTTGACTATATGGGAGACTCTCTAGCTGAGTGGGAGGCGTTCGAATTGGGGTTGATTGAGGCATGGGCTGCTATACCTGACGCACTGATCAAACGCCTTATTAGGTCTATGCCACGACGCCTAGACGCTGTGCGACGTGCAAAGGGCTACCAGACTAGATACTAAGCGTAATGCGATTAATTTGCAACCCTAATTGTCTTATTTGGTCTATGTAGTAGAGAGTTATACTGCTTTGAAGTTGGTAATCAAATGTGGTTGTGGTGGTCCATGCGTCAACGCGAACAGACTTTTGGCACCCGATTGTATATGTGCGCGGAAAGTATAACGTACCTCACAAGCGAGCTGGCCACACAAGCGAGCTGGCCACCTGCGCCAAGACCCCACCAAACATACTATTGCGCATAGTATAATCGCGATGAGCCAACAACCAGACAATCTACTACCTTCAAAAGATGCTCGACTACAGCTTGCTCTTGAGGCTATCAAACGCGACGCGACGCTATCCCAGAGACGTGCTGCAGCTATCTACAACGTCTCTCGAGCAACACTCAGTAATCGCCTTGCTGGAACACCTTATCGACGCGATTGCACGCCCAACTCAATAAATCTCCTTAAGACAGAGGAGGATGTAGTTACTCAGCATACCCTTGACCTCGACGCGCGAGGATTTCCGCCCCGGCTTGCTGCTGTGAAGGATATGGCTGATTCTTTGCTGGCTGAGCGTCACCGTGATCCTGTTGGCCAGAACTGGGCTGCAAACTTTGTCAAACGTCGCCCTGAGCTCAAGGTCAAATTCAATCGCAAATATGACTATAAGAGAGCTCTCTGCGAGGATCCTGAGATTATACAAGGCTGGTTTCGGCTTGTAGAGAACATGAAGGCTAAGTATGGTATCCTTGATGACGACACCTACAACTTTGACGAGGCTGGCTTCATGATGGGCATGATATCAACTGGAGCAGTAGTCACTAGTTCTGAGCGTCGAGGACGGTCAAAGAGCGTTCAGCAGGGCAGTCGCGAGTGGACTACAGTGATCCAGGGCATCAACGCGATGGGCTGGTCGATCCCACCCTTCATCATCTTCTAGGGCAAGCACCACCTCTCAAGCGTAGATCGCATAAAAGGAAGCGTATACAGCAGCAGGGTATCTTAACGATTGAGGAGGGCGTACGACTGACGACCCTTAAGGAGTTTGAGGCGCGTAGTGATGGGAAGAAGGCAAAGAAGAGGGTGCGCGTTGAGGCAGGTGAGTCTAGCCAACGACGCTGTGGACGCTGCGGCGAGGCAGGGCATAACGCACGTACGTGTAAGCAAGAAGTATTAGTAGATTCTGAGTAGAATAGCCTAACGTGGTTCACCACCGAGTCGCCAACCCCACCGAGTCGTCAGCTCTCCCCCACCAACACGCCTGCGCGGCAACGCTGCGCAACACCACAACAATCTTTTTTACTATACACTACAGTAGATTATACTTCAGATTCTTCGCTATCATCTGCATCCTCTATTTCTACCCTACAGGTGCGGGAATTGTGCCCAACCTCGCCGCAACGGCCGCAGTGCCTCTCAGCGCGCACCCTCTTTGCAGGCGTTTCGCCGTCCTTACGACTACTACCCTCCCTCTCAGCAATTAAGTCTGATACCTCGCCAACTGTTAAGGTCTCTTCTACCCGTACATACCGCCTTTTCCGGCCCTTGCGCTTTGTAAGCTCTTCAATTGCGCTTCGCATACGCGCCTGTTCCTCCTGCAGCAACACCATATTATGCGCTATCTGCTGCGCGCCTTTACTCAGCTGTCGTACCTGCTCATCAAGGGAGCTCGCTAAGGAACCTGAGCGCCTTTGCATCCTCTGTTGAATGAGCGTAGTCTGAGCTTCTAGCTCTTTGGCGTTGCGCGGCGTCTTCGCCTCCCACGCGGCGTCGTCGCGCTGTGGTGGAGTTGGCGTGCGCAATCTCACATCAAGCTTCGACAACACTGCATCTGGGTTAAATGGAACTAATCCAGCGCCTCTAAACCCTGCGCGAGCGTTCTCCTCAGTAAATGTCAGGTCGTAGGCAGCTTTAAAGGCTGGTAGGAAGGTTTCCTTGCTGATGTGGTGGATGTGGTTGCGCGCCAAGGCTGAGATGCTGTCGCCATAAGAGCGCTTCAACGGCGCAAAGCAGGCGACGTCAAGAGGCTGCAGCAAGTGCGATGAGTGAGATGGCATGCAGAGAGCGATAATCTTGTTCTCCTTGCAGTAGTCCTGGAAAGCAAGCGAGCAATGGCTTTCGTGGCCGTCAATAATGAGCAGCCTGTACGCTCCTACAGACTTTGCATGCGTATTAAAGTGTTTAAGCCAGTCAACCCCTAGATCGTTGCTTGTCCAGCCATTTGGACTAACTTGGATAACCCAGTCGCGTGGTATACCCAGCTCAAACCAGGTAGAGATTAGGACCTTGCCAGCGAAGATGATGAAGGGTGGGATGCGCTTCCCTGTCGCGCCGACAGCTTGTATCAGGGTAGTCCATTCGCGATCGCCAGGCTGTAGTTTCTTTGCTTTCCCAGGCTTATCTGAGCCTGTCACTACAAGCTGAGACGTGATCTTGCCCATTAAGAAGCCTGATTCATCAAAGTTCCAGGTGTCCTCATCAAGGATACCGTACTTTGCCTTCACCGATTGAACCAGGCTGAACCAGGGCTCGATAACCGCTGGGTCTTCGCAGGCAGCTCGCTGGCGATCGTACGGACGGCTCCATCGCGTTCGCAGCTCAGGAGTACGCTTAATAAACCTATCAACCCAGTTCTTGCCAGTAGGGTTGCCTCCGCGCTCTCCCAGCAGTCTATCCGCCATATCTCGTATGTGTGCCTTCGAGAGTGGTACACCACGTAGACTCTCGTCAAGTATACGCTGTATAACCACCTCCTCCTCTAGCTTTGTCAGGCTCTTGCAGTTTGGCTCGCAGTCGCGTCGGGCGCGTCGTCCAGCGCGTCGGTCTCGGATTGTTGTTCGGGGGACGTTGTAGATCTCTGCAGCGCGATTTTCGCTTAGAATTTGCTTTAATTTAATATCAGAGATAGCAAGGTAAATGTCTCCTTCATTATAGGACTTTTGCACGTTGCGTTGTTGAGACATTACGCGTTGTTGCCGCGCAGGCGTGTTGGTGGGGGAGAGCTGACGACTCGGTGGTGAACCACGTTATTACGATTCTTAATTACTATCCTTGACGGTGCTCTACGGTCGTGTACAGTACTGATTTTGGTAGGGTCTTGGCGCAGGTGGCCAGCTCGCTTGTGTGGCCAGCTCGCTTGTGTGGCCAGCTCGCTTGTGTGGCCAGCTCGCTTGTGAGGTACGTTATAGACTAGCTTAAGGTGCAGAGTTTTCAACGCGCGCGCTAGCACAGTTTCAACTTGCTTTGTTTAGAAGCTTAGACCAGAAACACCCAACATATCTTGCAATAACGTAGTTTATAAGCGAGTGAGCCGTACAAGCGAGTGAGCCACCCCACCGACTTTGCGCACCTCTACACTTGAATTAATTATGACTCAACCAACTCTTTCTCAACACGCTTCTCATGAGGCTGATATACGTCTTGCGATATTAGCTCTTGATACAAATCAAATCCAGACTGAGCGACGTGCTGCAAGCACGTTTGAAGTCTCTCGAGCAACGCTCCACCGCCGACGCGCTGGGAAGCCTACCCGACGCGATTGCCAGCCCAACTCAAAGAAGCTCTCTCAGCGAGAGGAGGAGGTGATTGTCAGACATATACTCGACTTGGATACACGTGGATTCGCGCCTACGTACGCAGCTGTACGTGATATGGCTGATAAGCTGCTCGCTGCGCGCGGCGCAGGTCAGGTTGGCGTCCACTGGCCGCGCAACTTTGTCAAGCGTACAGACAGTCTCACGACGCGTTTCAATCGAGCGTACGATAGGCAGAGAGCTCTATGCGAGGATCCAGCCCTGATCAGAAGCTGGTTTGAGCTTGTAGAGGAGACAAAGGCCAAGTACGGCATCTGCGATGATGACGTCTACAACTTTGACGAGGCTGGCTTTATGATGGGCAAGATCACGACTCAGCTCGTCGTGACAGGGTCAGAAAGAAGAGGCAGGCCAAAGGCTATCCAGCCAGGCAATCGCGAGTGGGTGACGTTGATCGCTGCGATCAACGCTGCTGGCTGGTCAGTCCCGCCGTTCATCATCTTCGCTGGCCAGTATCATCTATCTGCCTGGTACGAGGAAGCAGAGATCCCACGCGACTGGGTGATCGCAGTCAGCGACAATGGCTGGACAAACAACGAGCTAGGAGTAGAGTGGCTGAAGCACTTCAACGCTCACACAAAGACTCGCGTCGTTGGTGCGCGTCGCCTGCTCGTCCTTGACGGCCACGAGAGCCACCACTCTCTTGAGTTTCAAGAGCTCTGCAAGGAGAACAATATCTACACGCTCTGCATGCCGCCTCACTCATCCCACCTGCTGCAGCCGCTTGACGTTGGCTGCTTCTCGCCGTTGAAGCGCGCGTACAGCCGTGAGGTTGAGAGCCTGATCTGCCACCACATTAACCATATCACCAAGCTTGAGTTCCTGCCAGCCTTCAAGGCAGCGTTCAATCGATCGTTCACCTCAGTCAATATCTGCTCAGCCTTTCGAGGTGCAGGCCTTGTGCCTCTCCAACCAGACGTTGTACTATCAAAGCTTGACGTGCAGTTACGTACACCTTCTCCAGCTGCTCTCCCAGAGGCTGTCTGGGAGGCTTGTACCCTGAGCAACGTACGCGAGCTTGAAGCCCAATCAACATTGATAAGTGAGCGCGTTCGAAAGCATAAGAGCTCATCACCAGCTTCAATCATTGAAGCAATTAAGCAGCTTAAGAAGGGAGCAGAGGTAGTAATGCTCTCAGCTGAGCTGATGCGCGATCGGATTACCATCCTTGAGAAGGCTAATGAGGCAGCGTCAGCGCGCAAACAGCGTAAGAAAAAGCGTATACAGCAGCGTGGAGTCTTAACAAAGGGAGCTGGAGAGGATATACTCGCTCAAAGTGAGGCTGATCAGCAGATTGCTCGTGAAGAGCGTCGGACAGGAGAGCGATCAGGCCGCAACCGCCAGGCTCTAGCGCGCTGCACAAGGTGTAGAGAGACTGGTCATAACTCTCGTACATGTAAAAAGGATATATTAGATACTGCTTAATTCACTCTATACATATCTATATATTGTATCATCACGTTGTTGAGATATACGATCGTAGAGGTGCGCAAAGTTGGTGGGGTGGCTCACTCGCTTGTACGGCTCACTCGCTTATAAACTACGTTAACGTAAAGCACCACCGAGCCGGCAACTTTTCCTTGGCATTGCGAACACCATGTACAAAACAAGCAATTACTTACTACCCTCTGCAGAACCCGCGTACGACGCACTTGTATTAGATGCAGAATCTTCTTCTGCATCTTTTTGGCACGTACGAGCGTTGTGCCCAGTCTTTCCACAGTTGCCACAGTGCCGTTGACCTGGCTGGGCTCTTTCTTGACCACTACCACTGCGCGCTCTCTTTGACACCGTACGAGCTGCAGCTGCGCTCTCAGCTACAGACAACGCTGCAGCACCATACTCTATTGTCCCACCATACTGAATCTGCTTTCTTTTACGCCCTTTGCGCTTAGTAACCCCTGCTAATTGCTCCTCAAGCTCTCGTACACGAGCCTTAATAAGAACATTTTCATGCAGCATCTCCTCAGCTCCTTTTACTAGCTTTGAGAACCCTTCCTGAGCAGATGTTGGTGACCGTACGAAGCGCTCGCTTACAAGCTTTGACTGCGACCCAAATTCGTACGTATTGCTTGGTGTTTGGGATTGCCATGGTGTTTCTAGTAGAGGTACTGGTGGAGGGGTATGAAATCGCACTTCAAGCCGATCAATGACTACCTACGCGTCAGTAGGCACTAGTCCTGATGCCTGAAAGGCCTTGTACGTAAACACGTCGAAAAACGCGTCTCTAAAGGCTGGGAGGAAGCCTTCCTTGTTAATGTGGAAGACGCGTTTGGATGCCAAGGCTCGTACGCGTTGGGAGTACTTCAGTTTCAACGGTGAGAAACACACCACATCAAGTGGCTGAAGTATGTATGATGAGTGAGGAGGCATACAGAGGGTTAAGATTCTGTTCTCCAGGCAGTAGTCCTTAAAAAAAAATTCTGGTTGAGATGGCTCTCATGGCCGTCCAAGATAAGCAGCCTGTACAACCCCTTCTGACGCGCTCTTGTATGCACGTCAAAATGCTTCAACCACTCAAGACCAAGCGCGTTGTTTGTCCATCCGTTCTCAGAGACAGAGAGCTTCCAGTCGTACGGTATATTAGTCTCCTCATACCAGGCAGAGATGTGGACACGCCCCTTGTAGATAATGAAGGGTGGGATAGCATACCCAGCAGCGCAGATGCTCTGGATAACTGTAACCCACTCCCGATCGCCTGGCTGAATAAGGTTTGGTCTTGTACGCCTCTCTGAGCCTGTAACAACCTTCATTGAGCCAATAACTCCCATCTGGAAGCCGGTCTCATCAAAGTTGTGGATGTCCTCATCTAGGACCCCATACTTGTCTTTTGTCTCCTGTACGAGCTTGAACCACGCGCTGATAACCTCTGGATCTTCCTGGAGTATTCTCTGACGGTCCTTTTGCGCGATTGAAAGCCATCTTGAGTTCTTCCGTACGCGACACAAATCGCTCAGCCCAGTTCTTGCCAATAGGTGTCCCACCACGTACAGCCACACCCCGAACATCAACTTTTCCAGGTCAGCGAAAGGTCGATTTCCATCGATTTTTCGTTCAAACACGACTCAAATGCCTTCTTAAATCTGTTTCCCAACGTCCTCTCCCCGCTGCAGGCGTTGTGGCAGGCGCGCTGCCCTCTTTTGTCTTTCAGCTCTTCGCTGAGCTGAATTCTCTTCAAAATGGCCCGTGCGCTACTCAGATTTTCACGTTCGGTCGAAGGCCACAACCACCACCAAGACAAGGAGACAGTTTTGCCACTCCTTGTTCTTGCAGTATAAGGGCATCGCCAGGCCTACCGCAAGGCTCTCCACGCGAAGAGCTACGGCGCAATTCGACAGAGCACCGGCTCTCCACACCCACAACGATGAGAGCTGCTTTCAGCTCTCTGAAGACCGACTGTCAGCGTCCCAGACCTGACACAACACGCAAACAAGGCAGCCAGCATGGCCTTAGATTTCACGACCCTTGGGGATAAAGAAGAAGGACAGGCCTGGCTCTGCCTACCTACTACACCTATCTCCTCAGACACAGGCATGGCCAAGCCTAGTACAAAGGCTCTCCTCGCGCAGAGCCACGGCTTCGATTCGGCAGGGCACCGGCTCTCCACACCTACCTACTCTTTCCTTTTCTTTCTCTCACGGCACTAAAATGCCTCTGAACACACACAAGGGTCCCACCCTAATGTACACACACTGCTCAGTCTCCCCAATTGGAAGGGGAGCTGTAGTTCTGAAATGGTAGCAATACCCGCGCAGGCAAGGAATGCTTTCTAAGGTAGTGTGTCAGCACTGTAATTCCATAGCTTAGCACGTCCTATATGCCCTTCGGGAGGCGGTGATGGTGGACTTAATCCCCATCCTATGGACGAAAATCGAATACCAACCAACCAACCAACCACGTACAGCCAACAGTTTATCTGCAATATCTGCCACCTCACACAGCCGGGGGGCAAATCCACGCGAATCAAGGTCAAGGATGTATCGTACGATCGTTTGCTCTTCTGTCGCAGAGAGCTTTCGGCCGTTGGGCGTAGCAGACAGCCGGAAGGTGATTTTGTTCTGCCGATCAGAGAGCCGTTGATGTGGGACGTTATATGCTAGAGCAGCAAGATGCACGCTCTTAAATTGACCTGATTCGTACGCCTGGAGTGCGAGGCCTATCCTGCCTTCTTGCTGGAGTAGCTTAGCTTTGCGTTGTTGAGCCATTGTTGTTTGTACGTGGTGTTCGCAATGCCAAGAAAAAGTTGCCGGCTCGGTGGTGTTGCCGGCTCGGTGGTGTTGCCGGCTCGGTGGTGCTTTACGTTACTTAAATTTACTTGGTAATATGATGTTGCGGCCGCGGCGTGTGGTTGTTGTCGGTAGAGCTGATGAGCTGGCTGAGGGCTCCCCACCAACTAGATCATCAACTACAGTCGCCACAGGTAGCTCAGATAGCTGTAAGGACTTAGAAACTTTGATACTTTGCCTCTTACTCTTTTTGGATAATTGTAGATCATCCTGGAGTTGTTTTGCAAGCTCACGATCAACTGCAGCGCGGCTCTTCTCTCGCGCCTTCACCGCGGCAGCCTCCTCACGACTTACTTTGGCTGCCATCCGCCCCAATCGTCGTTCCTCCTGCAGCTGCTGTTTGAGTCGCTTTTGATCATTCCAGAGGCGAGCTTCCTCAGCTTTTTGGTGTATTTGCTGCTGTTGTTCAAGGTCCTTGGCCTCCTGGCGATCGCGAGCTTGCTGGACCTTGCTTGGTGACCAGACACGGATACTGATGATGGTGGTAGAACTGTTTTATTGAGTACTATGGACGACCCTGGATATATATGTGCGACCTGACGCACGGACTGAATGAGCTGGCCAATGAGAGATCGCAGAGAAGCACTAGCGCCCTCGCGAACAGATACCAGCGTGGTGGTCATTGGGTGCCTCAAGGAGGAGTGGTTTGCCACGCTAACGGCGCTTCTTCTCATTGATCAGAGCTTCTCTAAGCCGCTCATTCTCGTGTTGAAGTAGTGTTTTTTGGACTGCGATAGTGTGGATTGTCTGTGAGAGCTTCTTAGCTTCTCTGTCGTACATATCCTCCACTACACCGCGCAGTAATCGCTCAATCTTCCTCCAATCACTCGCGCTTATCACTGAGGTTGTACTGTCACTCGTAAACGGCCGAGAACCGTGATCTGACTGAAAACGATCAAGTATTTGGCGTGGATCAAATGGAGATAGGCCCGTGCACCTGAAGCTCTTCAGGATATTTGTAGAGTGAAATGAGACGTCCCAGGCAATGTAGAAGAGGCGGAAGAAGTCGCGCTTGGTGATAGATGAGAGGCCTTGACACATATCCATGAAGTCAGCGAGTGCCGCGCTGTACGCGCAGCTGAGTGGAGAGAACATCACCACATCAAGTGGCTGAAGAGTATGAGTACTGTGAGGTGGATACACTGCAAGGAGTATCTTATGAGCATCACAATACTCAATAAAATTCATCGTAACATGACCCCCATGGCCGTCAAGTATCAGTAGCCCCCACTGCCGCCTTGCCTTCTCTTTTGTCTCGCGATCAAAGACTTGTTCAAGCCACGCGACGCCAACATCGTCGTTCGTCCAGCCACTTGGTGATGCCGTGAAGAAGCACTTGTGTAGTGAGGGATCAAAATCCTGCAACCACGAGTCCTGGAGCTTCCCAGAGGCAGCTTGGTATATGAGCGAAGGAGTGAGAGCAGTACCATCAGCACATATACAAGCCAGCAGCGTGATCCGTTCACAGTTGCCATCCTGGATCAAATCTTTCACTGCCCCAGACTCGTAATAGCGCCTACTGAACACCCTCTTCATCTTAGACAGTACTCCAATAAAGAAGCCCTTCTCATCCATATTGTACATATGACGTGATTCAATGTCGTATTGCTCTATTTTCTCGCCCAAAACCTTGAAGTATTCCTCATATTTGTAGAGAGAATCAGCTTTGTGGCGATTGGAGTCCTTGCCGGAGGTCCATTTGAGCAGGAGGTGGTCGCGGTGCCGGGCGATAAAGCGGTCAGCCCAGGCTTTGCCAACGGGCTTTCTGGCGATTTCAGACGCGAAATTTCGTATCATCTCTCTTGTAGGAGGTAGGCCGCGCTTGCTGAGTGTTTCAATATACTTGAAAAGCTCTTGTTCTTGTGTTGTGTTGAGTAGGCGTTGAGACTCATAGCCCTTCGCGCACGACGCGCATACCCCACGGTGACGCCGCGACAACGTTGTTCGGTCAACACCATACTGTCTCGAAACCTGAGCATAACGAGGAGCTTCTCCAGGCTTCAGAGCATCTAGTGCTTGAAGCGCAGCTTCTAAATCCGACATTTGGTTGAGTTATGGGGTATAGGGTGCAGGTGCTCAAATGTTGATTTTCCACGAAAACGTGCACGAGCCCATGAAAAAAGGCATAACGTGGTTCACCAGCGAGCGGGCCAGGGCCAGCAAACCACACCAAAGCGCCTACGCAGCGACGTAGCGCAACACCACAACAAATTACTGTACTGTACATAATAGCGTAATATTATTCAGAAGCGTCGCTATCATCTACGTCCTCTATTTCTACCTTGCAGGTGCGGGAGTTATGCCCAACCTCGCTGCAACGGCCGCAGCGTCTCTCTGCGCGCACCCTCTTCGCAGGCGTCTCGCCCTCCTCACGACTACCACTCTCCTTTTCAGCAATCAGGTCAGATACCTCACCAACTGTAAGAGTCTCCTCTGCGCGTATATACCGCCTTTTACGGGTTTTGCGCTTTGTAAGCGTATCAACAGCGTCTCGAAGGCGGCCTATTTCCTCCTGCACCAACACCATATTATAAGCTATCTGCTGAGCGCCTTTACTTAGCTGCTTGACCTGCTCATCTAATGAACTTGCTGGAGACCCCTGATAGTTTTGTATGCGATTTCGAATTAGCGTAGATTGCGCCTCTATCTCGCGGGCGTTGCGCGGTGTTTGCGCCTCCCAGGCGACAGTGCCTGGTGTAGGTGGCGTTGGCGTACGTAGCTGCACATCCAGCTTCGATAACACAACCTCAGGGTCATACGGGGCTAGCCCAGCGCCTCGAAACCCTGCGCGGATATTCTCTGGTGTAAATGTCTTCTCAAAAGCTGCTTTAAATGCTGGTAGGAAGGTTTCTTTGTCAATATGGCGGATGCGGCTGCGTGCCAAGAGCGAGATCCCGTCGCCGTAGTGGCGCTTCAACAGCGAGTAGGGGACAACGTCAAGAGGCTGCAGGAGGTGCGATGAGTGTGGTGGCATACAGAGGGTAATAATCTTGTTCTCCTTGCAGTAGTCCTGGAATTCGATTGAGCAGTGGCTGTCATGGCCGTCAATAATGAGCAGCCTGTATGCCCCAGCAGAGGACGCCTTCGTATGGGCGTCGAAGTGCTTGAGCCACGCCAGCGCGACGTCGTTGTTGGTCCAGCCAGTAGGAGAGACTGTGACAACCCAGTTGCGAGGTAGACCAGTGAACCAGGAGGAGATAAGGACCTTGCCTGCAAAGATGAGGAAGGGTGGGATAATGCGCCCCGTCGCAGCGACGCCTTGGACCAGGGTAACCCACTCGCGATCGCCAGGCTGTAGTTTCTTGTTTCCCAGGTTTCTCTGAGCCTGTAACAACAAGCTGAGAGGATATCTTGCCCATCATGAAGCCAGACTCATCAAAGTTCCAGGTGTCCTCATCTACGATACCATACTTCGCGCCAAAGCGGCCGAAACCCTTGGTCGTGAAGCTGTTGTTTAAGGCTCTTTCGCTCTTTACGCAGCCCAAGAAGTGCCGGATCGTTCCCTAGTTGCTTTGTCTGCTCGTCATCTAGCTTAGTGGGTGCGCGTCGATCCCGTGTTAAGCCGACCCCTACGGTGGATTAGATAAGAGCATCCTCGGAGGGGCTTCCAAAGTAGATAGACTGGAAATCTCGCGCGATCTGCGATGGGGTGTAATATAATTCGTATGTATTCCCGCGATGGCCCATAGTTTGATTCCGCGTTACGGTATTTACAGCATCTGGTGCATTGTTAGCATTTAACAAAGAGGAGACAGACTATTTGCTAGAAGACATAGGTACTGTTAATGTTACTGCCAGACGCTCTTCGCACATCATACAACATTATTACTTCAAATTCACCGGCCCTAGCTACAGTGTTGATACGGCATGCTCTTCGAGTTTGGCGGCGATGCATGTTGCCTGTAATGCTCTCTGGCGTGGCGATATCGACTCGGCTACCGGTAACGTGCACGGTCACCGTGTGCGCGGGAACACCAAATCCATGACCCAACTCCAGTGAATTGTTTCTCCACCACCACTGGGCCAAATTACATGCAACTCTCAGAGGTGGCTCACAGTATCAATGCGACAAAGTTATATTATCTAAATTTACTTGGAAGGCTGATGTTGCGCCCACTTTTGGTGACTTTGGGTGGGGATACCAGTGTTGCTTCTGAGCCCACACCACCACCTCCCACACCCAATGCACCGCCACCTGGTTGTTTGATTGCCTGCTTCTTGGAGGGCCTGTTTGATGCTGGCTTTGAGGCCCGTTTCCTCTTCTTTGGGGGTGCTGGGATAGACCTAGCTTCTTCTCTCTCTCTCTTCCTTTGAGCTATCTTTTGGGCCCGCTCTTCCTTCTCCTTCTCCCTCTTCTCTTTGTCTGCCTTCCTCTTATCAGCTGCTACTGCTTGCAGGGCAAGCTTTTTCTCTTTGGCTGCCTGCCTTGCAGCCTTTGATCTGGCTTTTCTAGCTAGTTCTTCCTCTGCTTCTCGGTCTTTCTGTGCCAAAGCCTCAAGAGCCTTTTCTACTGTTGCTGGAGACAGAGTCAAAGACCCGCTGTTGTTTGTCAAATGGGAGAGGACTTGGCCTTTGACCTTGTGTTTCTTTTTGCCTTGAAGAGAGGCTCTTAGTCCTGTGTTCTCAGCTAATATGAGTGCAAATTGGGTAGAGAGATAGTGGAGAGATGAAGACAGAGTCTTTGCTTCTTTAGTAGACTTATCCGGCACAACTTTGTTAAACAACCTTTGGAGGTCTTTCCAACAGAGTACTTTCTCAAGCTGTTCAAATTCTGGATCTTCTTTGTTATCTGTTGTTGGTGGAGGGAACTTTTTGAGGACTGGCTCTGGGTCCATTGGCCACACCCCAGTTGACTTGAATGCCTGTAATATATTTTCTTTGGTAAATGAGACAGTCCAGGCAGTCCAAAACATCAAAAAGAAATCCATTTTCTTTACTGGCAGGAGTCCTTGGCTGTCCTGAACCTGGGTAGAGAGAACTTCCTTATAGTTGAAGGAAAGGGACCGAAACATGACCACATCAAGTGGCTGGAGGGTATGGGTAGCGTGAGGTGGATATATGATCAAGAGGATCTTGTTCTCGAAGCAGTAGGCGATAAAAGTAGAGGTAAGGTGACTGCTATGGCCATCAAGGATAAGCATCCTCCAGGAACCTCGAGCTTTCTCCCTTGTATATCGATCAAATACATTCTTGAGCCAATCTAAGCCCATCTCATCATTACTCCATCCAGTAGGTGATGATCCAATATGAGCTGAGTGCTTTGTGGCCTTGATATCCTTCACCCAGGTAGATTGAAGAGTAGAGTTTCTTGAGGCAAAGATGAGGACTGGAGGGATAGCAGTTCCATCAGCACATATGCAAGCTACAGTAGTTATCCACTCTCTGCTTCCATCTTGCATGTTTTTCTGTATCCCCCCTTGCTCCCACAAGGCCTTGCTGAAGATCCTCTTTGACTTCCCAATCCTTCCAAGAAGGAAGCCTTTCTCATCCATATTGTATGATTGTCGGGGCTCAATCTCATGCCTGGCTATCTGATCATATATCTCTTCAAAGAAAGCCTTGTATCTGTGTCCTGAATCAGCCTGGTGGCGATCCCTGTCCATGGCGTCGGTCCATTGAGGTGTAAGGCTGTTGTTGTGTCGGATCAAGAAGCGTGAAACCCAGCGCTCTGAGACTCGCTCGCGCGCTATCTCAGAGGCAAAATTTTGGATCATAGCTCTTGTGGGTGGAAGACGACGAGCAGTAAGACTCTCAATATACAGGACAAGCTCATCCTCCTGCTGTAGGCTGAGCTTTCGAGTGTTGGCTGTGTGCTCTGTTCGTGGGACTGTTTGGCCATCCATTCTCCTCTGCATGGTAGACCGCCACACGCCATGATTATCTGCCACCGCTTGTACTGATTGTTCTCCAGGTTCTTGCGATTCATAATCTTCGATCGCAGCTTGAACAGGGTCCATATTGGTGGAGTGGTGGCGCGTTGAAAACTGGCGTTATTTTGATGTTCGCGCACACGGCGCGGGCGCGCATACGGTGACCGTGCACGTTATTGCTGGTGGCACTACAGTGACCGTGCACGCCATGCACACCTTCGCGCCGTGTACACCCTCACCAAAAATCCACTATACTCCTCAACCCCATAACTCAACACCACGATGTCGTTAGAAGAAGCGCTTAAAGAGGCAGATGTAGCAGATGCACAAGGCAAACTTTCATACCAGGCGGTTGCAAAAAAATACAATGTGTGCCGCACAACTTTGTCGCGACACCACCGACACGTTGTCGCGTCGCGTGCTAACGCTGATCAACAACTGCTTAAACTCCACCCTACACAAGAGCGAGAGCTTTGTGAGTTCATAGTTGAGCTTACTGAGCGAGGCCTACCTCCTACAAGGCAGATGGTACAAAACATGGCTTCTGAATTGGCTGCAGATAGGGTCTCCAACTCGTGGGTTACTCGCTTCCTAGACCGTCACCGCGACCAGCTCCTATACAAATGGGCCAACGCTATCGACGCACAGCGCCTCCACGCCGATAGCAGCGAGAAGTACACACGATACTTCAAGCTTGTGCACTCCAAGATCACCGAATACTCGATTGAGCCACGGCACACGTACAATATGGATGAGAAGGGCTTCGCAATTGGCGTACTCAATAGGTGCACCAAACGAGTGTTCAGTAGGGCTTCTGTGGAGTCAAAAACAAGGCGCCAGCCTATGCAAGACGGCAACAGGCAGTGGGTGTCGATACTCGCAAGCGTCTGCGCTGATGGTTCGGCACTGCCTCCAGGCATCATCTATCCAGGCGCTCCTAACGAGATACAATCGACCTGGGTAGAGGATATAGAAGCAGAAAAGCACTCAGTATTTGTTACTGCAACGCCCTCAGGCTGGACGAACGACGAGGTCGGCCTTGCGTGGCTGGAACAAATCTTTGATCGCTATACTCGAGAGAAGGCGCGCAGAAGTTGGCGACTACTTATAGTAGACGGCCACGGCTCGCATATAACCTGGTCCTTCATCAAGTACTGCGATAGGAATAGGATACTGCTACTAGTGTTCCCTCCTCACAGTACCCACACGCTGCAGCCGCTTGATGTAGCACTCTTCTCACCTCTGGCTACAAGCTATACAAACCAGCTCACTAAACACGTTTACACAACTCAAGGCCTAGTAGGCGTGAAGAAGCGTGACTTCTTCCACCTATTCTATAAGTCCTGGACGGAGACCTTTACCCCAAGCCTCATCCTCAAGGCCTTCGAAGTCACAGGCCTATCGCCACCCAACGCAGCTGTAATCGTCGATAGGTTTCGGAATAAGCGCAGGCAGCTGCCTCGTACACCTTCACCAATTGCAGCAGATAACTGGAAGCAAGCTATCCAAATTCTGGGCAAGGTGGTAGAGAATCAGGACGCAGAGGAGGTGCAGCGGTTGCGGCGTACTATCTCTCACCTCTCCGCCCACACTCAGCTTGTACAGCTTGAAAATGAAGGCCTGCGCAACGTAATTGGAGAGCTTAAGCCCTCTAAAAACAAGCGGAGGAGGCTTGACCTGCAGCATGATAAGGAGTTCTGTAGTGCAGCTGTTCTTTGGAGCCCTCACAAGATCCACCAAGCCGAGGATCGCTATAAAGCCAACAAGGAGCAAGAGCTGCAGAAGAAGGTAGATAAGGCTCATCAGAAGAAGCTTCAGGCCCAGAAGAAGCTTCAAGATGAGCAGGACAAGCAGCAGAGGAAGGCAGAACGAGAGAGGGTGAGGGAAGAGAAAGCCTACAGGGAGGCTGCTAAGAAGGCTGAGAAACAACAAAAGAAACAAGAGAGCGACGCTGCCAAAGCTATCCAATTGCCCTCAAGAGGCAAGCGCAAGGCTTTAAGTAAGCCTTGTACAGAGCCTGCAGCCAAAAAACAGCGTAAGCGTGGTGCAACTCGCGTTGTAGTTGAAGCGTCGCCGTCCCCAGCACCTCCACCAGTTACCACGCGCAGCGGCCGCGCAACAAGGCCAAATAAGAAATGGGAGCAGGGCATGCACTGTAGGACCTATTAGACTGTTATAACGAAAAAACTCGCAATAATATCTATTGTATGTGGCTCTGCAGCCTCATTTTTCGGGTGTGCAGGAGGGTGCCAAGGTGTGCACGGCGCGAAGGTGTGCACGGCGTGCACGGTCACTGTAATGTTACAACAAACCCAGATATCACTGCTGGTCCAGATCGCGGCCACTTCCTTCCCGAACAGGAAATTGTACGTACTATGCCTACCAGATCACTCAGGAAACACTTACTAACCGGAACCAGGCAAAACCTTCGATGATGATGCAGATGGATGCTGCCGTGGCGAGGGGATCGTTACCTTCATAATCAAACGCTACGAAGATGCTGTGGCAGATAACGACCCGATTCTCGCCTGTATCCTGTCCACGTTCACAAATCACTCTGCCGAAGCTGAGAGCATTACCCGTCCTCATGTCGGTGCTCAGCGCGAGATCTTCCAGAAGGTGCTGAACTCTGCTTGTGTTGAGGTAGACAGCATTGGTTATGTCGAGATGCACGGTACTGGCACCCAAGCCGGAGATGCTCGCGAGATGGAGTCTGTTCTAACGACATTCACTGGGCCGGGATTCAAAAAATCTCGTCCAGATCCTCTGTACCTGGGATCGGCGAAGTCAAACGTTGGACACGGCGAGTCTGTCTCCTGTGCCATTGCGATGGTGAAGGTCCTTATGATGCTCGAGAAGAATCTCATTCCGCCCCACTGTGGAATCAAGAACAAGGTAAGCTATCACATGCGACAAGAAATGATCAGGTTCAAATCTGACTGTTCCAGACCAACTCCAAATTCCCTACAGACTTGGCTGAGCACAACATGCACATTGCTATGAAGCCCATACCATGGAACCGATGTGGCAGTACGCCACACCGCGCACTCATTAACAACTTCTCGGCCGCTGGAGGGAACAGCTCTGTCCTCCTCAAAGATGCTCCCATAGTGTCGAAGGAGCGTATGTCCGATCATGTTGTGTCCATCTCGGCCAAATCGAAGTCCGCACTTACCGCCAATATTGAGTCACTCTTAACATTCATACAACAAGAAAGCCCCGATCTTGCCAGTCTCTCATAAACCACCACAGCCCGCCGCATCCACCATCCATGGCGCTTCGTCGCTCACGGCTCTGAGCTCAGCGACATCTGCAAGCAGTTCCAGCAGAAGCTCGGCTCCGACAACATCACTGCTGCGAGGAACAGCCGTTCCGTCGCACTCGCCTTTACCGGCCAGGGCAGCCAATACCCCGGTATGGCTCATGAGCTGCTCCAATTCCAATCTTTCAAGCGCGATATGGAAAGGCTCGACGTGCTCTGCCAGAAGCTTGGTTTCACAGCCGTGTTGCCTTTAATCGAAGCTGCAGACGGCGAAGGCGATATCATAGCAATGCCTCCAACCATGGTACAACTCGCCGCCACTTGCAGCCAAATTGCCATGGCCAAGCTTTGGTAGTCATGGGGTATTCAACCCGTCGCAGTGGTTGGTCACAGTCTGGGCGAGTATGCTGCGCTCAACATCGCCGGAGTCTTATCGGGTGCCGACACGATCATGCTCGCTGGAAAGCGGGCGCAGTTGCTCACCGAGAAATGTACCCATAGCACGCACGCCATGCTCGAGATTGGCGCCTCGATGGATGAGATCCTCAAGAACGACTTGAGTGGATGTCAGTACGAGATCGCGTGCAAGAACGGGCCTCGCGAAGTCGTATTGAGCGGCACCAACGAGAATGTCGACAAGCTCCATCAAGCATTATCCGCGACCCGGTTCCGACTGACCAGGCTCCGTGTGCCGTTCGCCTTCCACTCATCGCAAGACCAGTCAATCCTAGCTGACTTCGAGCAAGCCGCAAAGAGCATCACTTTCAGTGCACCTCAAATACCCGTGATCAGCCCACTACTAGGGAAGGTGATCACTGAGGGCGATGTTTTCGGTGCCAAGTACCTTTCGCGCCATTGTCGCGAAACTGTTGACTTTGCGGAAGCCATGTCCGTGGCCAAGTCCACAACCCTCAGCAATGACACTATCTGGATCGGTATCGGCCCTCATCCAGTGGTCTCGGGTCTGCTTCGCAATAACCTGGGTTCTGTCAGCACCTTGTCTACGCTACAACGCAACAAGGATACCTGGAAGATGCTGGCTTCCAGCATGGCTAGCCTCCACTCCGCCGGCGTTGACCTCCGATGGAACGAGTACCACCGCGACTTCAAGAACTTGCTCTCCGTCCTCCGCCTTCCGTCGTACAAATGGGATCTGAAGAACTACTGGATTCAGTACGTCAACGATTGGTCGCTGTACAAGGGCGATGCCGCCTTCTTGACTGGCAATGGAAAGCCTGTGTTGTCTACGACGTCTTGCCAAAGAATCGTAGAGGAGAAGACCGAAGGCAGCACCGCAACTGTTATCGTTGAGTCGGATATTCTTCGCGAAGATCTTGACCCCATGGTCCGTGGCCACCAAGTCAATGCCGTCGCTCTTTGTACACCCAGCGTCTATGCTGATATGGCACTCACAGTCGGCGACTACTTGCGCAAACAGAGGATTGTTTTTCTTACTACTACTCAAATCTGCTACAATATAATAATTATACCTGATTGTCGTTTTCACATACGACCATAGGACGTTGAAAACAAGGCTTCCCGTTCGCTCAGCCCTATTTAAGCAATGTACCGGCGGATTAGTAGTTAGGTGGGTGACCACTAGCGAATACCCGCTGTTGTATGTTTTTGTTTTTGCGTGACTCACCTGCTATCTTATCTTTGTGACGCAGCTTGAAGAGTCGATTCTCTTTTACCATGAGACCAGTGGCGCGGGACAAATGTCGGCGCTTATCTGCACAGCCGTTTGAGATGCATCGCGAGCAGGGATGTCGATTGGCGGGCGCACTGTTGTGCCTTGCTGAGCCAGGTCTCGGCAGCGACAACCTGGCCAACCTCTTGCGTCACCAACGGTGAATGCAGCCTGTAACTTCCTCAAGATATCAGTGATCGGCTCCAGGGCACAACTACGCCATGTTCCTTGATTTCAAACGTACGCTGGTTGCCCAGCATCCTTCACAGCAATACATGTCCTCACAACGCCCAGCTGGCCTGGAAGCTCGCCTCCTACACCTAGCAAACACTCCTTGACCGACAGCCTACGGTGATTGCACGCATTACCATCGTACGGGCACTCTCACCATGCGCTCCTCTTCCAGAGACGGCTGGGCCTTCCGGTACCAAGTCATCGCAGCACTTCTTTTGACTCAAATATCTCTTGTAGCAGGAATCCACCATATGGCTATCAAGGCACCTCGCAAGCAGCTGCGCCGAAAGCTGGACATCACGCCATTGCTTGTCACAAATAACTGTCCGGATGATATATGGCCTGGAATCTCGACCCAGTCTGGGAATGGACCAGGTACAACAGGGTTCAAGCTTTCGCCTGGAGAGACCAAGAACCAGACAGTTTCAGAAGATTGGCAAGGTCGAGTTTGGGGTAGAACGAACTGCACTTTCAACGATGACGGCAGTGGCCCTGCTAATGGAAGTGGAAAAGCCTGCTACTCTGGCGACTGCAACGGCATTCTGAATTGCCAGGTCGGGGTAAGTTTCTGTCTTTGTGCTTCAAGAGAGCGACAGCAGCTAAGTCATTACAGGGGGACGTTCCTGTGTCGCTTGCCGAGTTTACACTGGACGCGGGAGACGGACACACTTACTACGATATTTCCCTAGTTGACGGCTACAATCTCCCAATAGCAATGGTACTCCAGCCTCTCGAGAATGTTACGCTTGACGATATTCCGCCGAACCTCACAAACCCCTCATGCCAGGGCACCTCCGGTCTTTTGGCAGCTAAAGGGTATGATCCATACCCGGAGTTTCCTAAATTTCTTGGAACAAACTCGTCTTACCCGCTGCCATGGGAGGAGCAAGTCGATCAAGACAAAATCTCTCGATGGTGTCCCTGGGATCTGCAGCAGTCGCCTCCAGACAAACCTGGCGATGGCGTGTACCCGTATCCAGATGACAACATCCAGCGACCATCTTTCAATCCCTGTTTCTCAGCCTGTGCGAAGAACAACAAGCCTCAAGATTGCTGTACCGGAGAGTACAACTCTGCCAGTAAATGCCAACCTGGCGATTATTCGAAGAACGTGAAGGAAATCTGCCCAGATGCTTATAGCTTTGGTAAGTCTATCTATGATCTTGAGGTTGATCTTTCTTGTGGCTAATGCAGGACAGCCTTCGATGACCAGACATCGACGTTCATCATCCCCTCTGGTGCAGGCTTCGAGGTGGTTTTCTGCCCCGGCGCACGATCGACGAACATCCTGGACACAAGCATGGCCGAGATGCAGCAGCTCTCACAGCAAGGGAAGGTTGATCATCAAAAGGCCAGGATGATGATGGAGAAAAGACAGGAAATGTTCAAAAAGGACTACGAATCGCCGGGCCTCTTCTTCAGATGGATGTCTCTGAGAGGAGACTTCTACTGATGCCAGCAGACACCAAGGCACTCTAATGTTTTGCGTGTCCATCAATAGTTTTATACCCTTTTTGTTCTCTATAGAGTATCAGAGTGCTTATTGTTCCGGATCCAAGAAACAGTATTTTGACAAACTTAGCGTCAACCCTAGATTACGTGCAGTGAGTGGTTTGAATCATGGCAAGATAGCTTCACAACCCCGTATGATCCGAAAAAATTGCATCTCTTTGTGTTCATTCCTTAGTCATCTCAATATTGCATGTCCTTCATCTTTCTCGATTGGACGGCACATCTATCTATATAATAATTTCAGTAAGTCCATCTCCCGCCGCAGGCGCCTGCACGCCCCGTAAGGGGCCTTGTTCTGCTTGCCCTATACATTATTTTTAAGGTTTTACGCTGTTTGCTCCTCTATAGCGTGCGCAGTAGCCCTGCAAAGTGAACATTTTCTGTCTGTGCTGCTGCTAGCGCGGGTTCTTTGCTATTCTGCCCTGCTCTAACGTGTTCCACCACCGAGTGCACGGCCCCACCGAATGCACGAACTTGGCACCCACGCCCACCACAAATATGAGGCTGTACAGCCACCCACAATAGCTATTATCACAGGATTTTGTAGTGTTGAGTTTCTGTAATATAGAGGAGTATATTAGGAGCTTTATATTACATAAGGAGCTTTGTGGGTGGCCTGATTGGCCGGCCGCGTCGGGTGAGCTGGGGAGCAGCCTCATTAACAACATGAGCAATCTCATCTACTACAACGATCTCCGTAGCTTTAGCAGGCTTGAGACTTTGCCTCTTGCCCTTTTGGGATAATTTGATATCGCTTTGGAGTTGTTTGTGAAGCTGCTTAGCCATCTTATCTTCCTCGCGCTGAAGGGCTTTCTCAGCAGCCAAGCGCTCTCTCTCCTCCTTCGCTGCAACTCGTTTCAGACGACGTTCTTCAAGAAGCTGAGCTTTGGCAAGCTTCTGCTGCTCACGAAGCTTGTTTGCCTCACTTTTTTGGTGTTGTAGCTCCTGCTCTTTAAGGTCCTTTTGCTCCTGGCGGTGACGCGCTTCTGCTACCTTATTCGGCGACCACAATATTGCTCCTCCATCATATTGAGTGGGCGGCTCGAGTAATAGCGCTTTGCACCGCTGCCTACGCTTCTTCTCATTGGCCAGGGCGTCTCTGAGGTTGTTGTTCTCGTGTTGTAGCAGCTGGTTTTTGGCTGAGATCGTGTGGATCGTTCGGCTGAGCTTCTTGGAGTTGTGATCGTAAATATCATCCACTGCCTGCCGCAGCAATCGCTCAATTTTTCGCCAATCGCTAGCGCTCAATACTGAGCTTGTAGAGCCGCTCGAGTTTGGCCTAGAGTTGTCTGTTTGCGTTGTTTTGAATCGCTCTAAGATGACGCTCGGATTGCATGGGGAGATGCCTGTTGCTTCGAAAGACTTCAGGATAAGCTTTTCTGTGAACGAGGAGTGCCACGCGGCATTAAATAACCGGAAAAAGTCGCGTTTGGTGATGCTCGTGAGGCCCTGGGCTTGATCGAGAAAGTGAGCGAGCTCAGCTTTGTACGCAGCTGCGAGCGGGGCAAACATGACGACGTCGAGCGGCTGAAGCGTGTGAGTACTATGAGGCGGATAGATCATTAGCAAGATCTTATTGGCATGGCAATACTCAATAAAATCCATAGTAACGTGTGAGCCATGGCCATCTAGGATGAGCAGCCGCCATGACGTGCGCGCCTTCTTCTTTGTCTCGCGATCAAACACCTGCTGGAGCCAGGAAAGCCCAATATCGTGACTTGTCCATCCTGAAGGTGAGCTTGTAAAGAAAGCGCGGTGTTGTTCTGGGTTGAAGTCCTGCAACCAGGTATCCTGGATGGCTCCAGATTGAGCCTGGTAGATGAGCGCAGGCGTGAGCGACGTGCCATCAGCACAGATGCAAGCTATAGTGGTAATCCACTCACGATTGCCATCCTGTACGATGTGCCGCAGCTTCCCTTCCTCAAAAGCGCTCTTGGAGAACACCCGCTTCATCTTTGAGAGCATGCCGATAAGGAAACCCTTCTCATCCATATTGTATATATGCCGGTTTTCAACGCCGTATTGCTCGATTTTTCGTTTGAGAAGCTCGAAGTATAGCGAATACTTCAAAGCTGAGTCAGCTTTGAAGCGGTTGCGATCAAGGCCAGATGCCCAGTGAGAGATGAGATCGATCTCGTGTCGGCGCACAAAGCGGTCTGCCCAGTTTTTCCCCACATCTTTCTGAGCAATCTGGCTCGCGAAATTACGTATCATTTACTTGGATGGAGGCAGCCCGCGGCTCACAAGGGTGTGTATATATCGTACAAGCTCCGATTCTTGCGTGGTGTTGAGCAATCGGCCATTTGGGAGCTGGGTTGCACGCGCTCGTGTGACCCCTCGGTGGCGTCGCGATAAAGTAGATCGGTCGCAATTATACTTTGCAGCTATTTCTGAATATTTAAAATCATCGTTAAGGCTCAGCGATTCCAATTCTGCAAGCGCAGCCTCGATACCTGCCATAGTGGTTGAGGTATATTTGATTGAAAACCATGGGAAAAACGGTGTTGCGTGCATTCGGTGGGGCCGTGCACTCGGTGGTGGAACACGTTACCGCCCTTACGTGTAGTGTTGCGCGCGGGTTCTTTGCCTTATTCTGCCCTGCTCTACCGCCCTTACGCAGAGTTTTGCTACGCGCAGGTTCTTTGCCCTATTCTGCCCTGCTCTACCACCCTTACGCGGAGTTTTGCTGCGCGCGGGTTCTTTGCCCTATTCTGCTCTACTGCCCTTACGTGTGGTGTTGCTGCGCAGCGCGCTGTCTACTTGTAAAGTCAAGAGATCTAAAAGTCACGTGTAGATTAAACCAATTAGACTTGTTAGGAGAGGGACTTAAGCAGAGGTGGCAAAAACGTGACTCTCACACTACCTAGGCGCGTGAGTACGTAGCGTGCCTACAATTCTGCCCTGCTCTACTGCCCTTACGTGGAGTTTTGCTGCGCGCGGGTTCTTTGCCCTAAACAATCAGCAAAATCTTTGCTGGCCCAAATTATTGGCATGAACTCATAGCTGGTCCTCGAACACGGCCGCTGTACCGTCTGAACCGCCGTGGATGTTCCTCGGATCTGTTTGCTTGCCACTTCCGAGAGAAGGACCTGCCTTTTAGGTTTCTGGTAACTCACCAATGTCAAAGCAATGCAGGTAATGCGCTCCTTCTAGAATGTTGCGAGCGTTGAGCGTTGAGCTGGCGAGAACGCGCATGTCACTAGCTCTTCACGCGGCGCCCGCGCCGGCTCAATCGGCAAATGTCTCCAACCTCTATCCACAACGCACTCGGTTTCAACAACCCGGCTCGCTCACGGAGACTCAGCCCCCGCTCCTATTATGATGGTGTCACCGCCCACCGGAGCATCGCGTGGTGTGCAAACAGCTGGCCACTACAGGCTTGGGGCTTATTTCTCCGAGGTTATGTTAGCACACTAGCCATTTTGGGAGCGGAGAGCATCCTCCGGGCACCTTCCTGATCACTATCCCAGGGTACCGACCAGTTCCATACACCTCAACATAGCCTCAGTCGATCCGGCCGAGCTTCTCCCGTACCTGTGCCGCCTGAGAGCCGGCAAAAATATATGGACTGCGAGACCCTTTGCTTACATTAGAGTAGCAAGGCCTCCTCCCTATGATTTACCCCGCTCACTGTCTGTTTGAGCTGTTATATGACTTCTGTTAAAGCTACAACGGGGTTCTGAAACTCGAACGACATGGCGAAGGCTCAGGCATTGACTGCTCACCGTCTCACTGACGGTTGGGCATTTAGGCAAGCAGACGACACAGCTGAAAATGCCTGGCTGTCGGTTAAGACAGTCCCCACTAATGTTCACTTGGATCTGATTGAGCACGGAAAGTAAGCAACCCCACTGCCAGCTACACCGAGCAAACAGTTTTTGACACAGCAGCCAGAATTCCAGATCCATTTCTAGGATTCAATGAGCTTAAAGCAGAATGGGTGGCAGACAAGGCCTGGACGTACAAGGTTACGCTGCCTGAAGTCGAAGAAGCCAAGCACAGCACTGTTCACTTCCTAGCATTCGATGGCCTCGACACATTCGCAACTGTCAAACTGAATGGCGGAGTCATTCTCGAGAGCGACAATATGTTCGTCCCACACCGCGTCGATGTCACGAAGCAACTGAAGGCGGGGGCGGAGAACATCCTCGAGATTGACTTCAAATCAGCACGGTTGGAGGCCATCAAAATTCGCGAAGCGCATCCGGAACATACGTGGGTCGGGTTCAATGGCGATATGTCGCGACTTGCGGTCAGAAAAGCACAGTACCACTGGGGCTGGGACTGGGGACCAATACTAAACACATGTGGTCCCTGGCGTGAAGTACGACTCGAAACCTATCAAGCTCGAGTGGACGACGTTCGCGTCGACTACAAGCTAGACGACAGCCTAAAGTCGGTGCAGGGCACTATCTCAGCGGTAGTTGAAGGTCAATCAGCAAAGAGTGTGACCTTCAATGTACAGGATGGTGATAAGCAAGTCTTCAAGGAAACTGCGAACGTTAGCAATGGCGTAGCTAAGGTCGAGTTCCACGTGAACAACCCGAAGTTGTGGTACCCACATGGCTATGGCGATCAGCCTCTCTACAAAGTAACGGCAACAGTATCAGCAGACAAAGTCGACTTGCATTCAGTCACACGCCGTACAGGATTTCGTAAGGGCGAGCTGGTCCAGGAGCCCGACAAGATTGGGAAGACATTCTTCTTCCGCATTAACGGCATCGACGTGTTCTGCGGTGGCTCAGATTGGATCCCGGCAGACAACTTCACACCAAGAATCACCGAAGAGAAATATCGCAAGTGGCTGGATATGATGGTCGATGGATACCAGATAATGATCAGAGTCTGGGGCGGAGGTATCTGGGAAGAAGATATCTTCTACGAACTCTGCGACGAGCTTGGTATCCTCGTGTGGCAGGACTTCATGTTCGGTTGTGGCAACTATCCTGCGTTTCCTGAGATCTTGAAGTCGATCAAAGAGGAGTGCATCTCCAACGTAGCTAGATTACGCCATCATCCCTCACTCGTGATTTATGCTGGCAACAACGAGGACTATCAAGTGCAGGAATCGTTTGGGTTGACGTACAATTACGAGGACAAGGACCCAGAAAGCTGGCTCAAGACTGACTTTCCTGCCAGATATATCTACGAGAAGGCAAGCACTCATCATCTCACATACAGGTTTCCAGTGCTAATCCATTTTCATTTAGCTTCTTCCTGAAGCCGTCGCTGCTGAGAGCCCGCACATACCCTATCATCCAGGCTCGCCGTGGGGCGACGGATTGAAGACATCGAATACTACTGTTGGAGACATGCATCAGTGGAATGTGTGGCACGGTACACAAGAGAAGTACCAAATCTTCGACACGCTTGGTGGCCGGTTCAACAGCGAGTTTGGCATGGAAGCTTTCCCTCATATCGACACCATCAGATACTACTGCACAGATCCCACACAGCTTTTCCCTCAAAGCCACATGTTGGACTTCCACAACAAAGCGGATGGGCACGAGCGAAGGATTGCGACGTACCTTGTGGAGAATTTTCGCACCAAGACGGACCTTGAGGTGAGTGTCCTGTCACCCTCACGCTCTTTAACGCAAGCTTATGAACAATAGGCGTTCATCCATCTTACTCAGCTATCCCAGGCTGAAGCCTTGATGTTCGGCTACCGAGGCTGGAGGCGACAGTGGGGACAGGAGCGTTTCTGTGGAGGTGCTCTCGTATGGCAGCTCAACGACTGCTGGCCAGTGACCTCATGGTCTATTGTCGACTACTTCCAGCGCAAGAAGCCCGCATACTATGCCATGCGTCGTGTTCTTGCCCCCATTGCCGTCGCCGTCAAGCGTGCACACTTCGACTGGAGCGTTGTGCATGCACGGGTGCCACCCAAGAGCGACTTCGAGTTGTGGGTTGCGTGCCAAAGGCAAGAGGAGGTGAAAGCGACAGTAGAGCTGAGGTTCATCAGTATCAAAACTGGTAGAGAGATCAAAGAGAAGATCGTAAAGAAAGACATTACTCTGGCCCAGAATGGCACAACCGATGTGCTGTCGGGCAGTATCGACAATGTCAACGAGGAGCCGCACGTACTTGCAGCGCGCATATGGGTCGATGGCGAGGTCGTATCGAGAGATGTTGATTGGCCACAGCCACTGAAGTACCTTGACTTTGAGGACCGTGGCCTGCAAGTTGTTCCTCAAGGTAACACGATTTTGGTGAGAGCAGACAAGCCCACAAAGGGTCTTGTCTTTGAGGAGAGGTCAGGTGTACTTGTCCATGACAGTGCAATCGATGTGGTTCCAGGCGACGAACAAACCATCCAAGTTCGAGGGCTGGGTAAACAGGATGAGCCTTTGAAGTGGAGATACCTGGGCAAGGACTAGATGCAGCCTGCAGTCGCTCCAACAATGCAATGTGCTGCACGTAGATTTGAAAGCAGCAACGGCTATGCATATAGGATTTGAGGGGTTCGATCACACTGTTACAAGCTCGCGTCTTATTGAAAGAAATGTCCAATCTCCACCTTATCAAAGCACGTCGCTAAGCGTCAGATGCTCGGCGTTGCAGATATTTCGCGGTGGCCATTGTGAGCCACAGCGGGCACCCAGAAACAGGGAAGATTTCCATATTTGTCAAAGGCCGTGTGCATCCATGATGATCCTGCACCGTCGCTCATCGACAACAGCGTGCCCGCAACCGCGACCGCATTATCAGATGAAGATCCAGATCATATGTGCGGCAATTATAGATTGCGTACCTGGCCAAGGCAATTGATATGAAACTCATTCTTAGAGTTCGCTGGGCTACTCAACCAATTTCCAGCGTGCAATGCGTTGGCTGACAAAAGCTCTCTACGAGGTCGTAAGGTGGTCTCCTGATGTGACAGAGGAGTTAGCGACCCAGAAGTTCACAGCTTGAGCATTGGTACAACTCCACCAATCAAGCAATTCTGCATTCCTGCACCCCAGCTTTTCACACACCCTCTGGGATGCCAGCTTCCATGGTTCATTGGCTGCAAGCTAATGGCCATATGCCCTCTTTTTTCTTAGCTCTTTATTCGAATCTGCTGGGGTACAACTCCACCGAGAGCGACCGGCATCACAGTTCCCGAGGTATCAGGATGAGTGTGAACGTTCATAAGCTCTCGCCATCGCCACCTGATCGCTCCGACTCCAGAAATTGCGGGAGCATGATCCCGCACGAACTTGATGTGCAGTAGTCGCCGCTACGGCCCTTCAGCGTTAAATCGTCAGCTCGATGAGCTTTGGGAGGGCTGCCCTCAATTTCCCTTGGCCTCAGGTTTCAAGGTTCTCTTTCCGTCCACCCGTCCCCACAATCCGTATTCTCTACCCTGTCGATTCACTGGATGACACATTGCGGGGGCGGATGGTATACGCCTTCTGAAAACCCTGCTGTACCTTCGTGGACTAGTAGATCAGGATCATCAGACAGCAAGCTGAACTACCCTACCAAGACAGGCCTACTTTGCAAATGTTATAGCTTTATATAGCTTTTATATAGCTATAGAAGAACCAAAAAACTTCTTAAGAGAGTTAGAATTAAAACTAGAATATTTGCTAATAAATTTGCTAATTTTATCTTTTATTTATTTTTTCTAGTAAGGTTGTTCTAGTCTTAACGTACTCCACAAGCCAGCCGGTCACCCAAGCAAGCCGGTCACTCAATTTTACACCAAAAATTAAGATTTTTGCACCTTAATAACTCTACAACCAGATAATAGAATTGTCTAAAACTTTAAATACTATGCTGCATCTACGTAAAGATCAATTCTATAGAAGCGCTAGGATTCTGTATCAGTCGCACCGGAGTTATTAAACAAAAATCAAAATACAGTGATTATTTTAGCGTACTTTCTAATAACTCTACACACGTTAAAGATAGAGCTTAGATCTCCAGGGCAACTGATCTTGACATAGGTGAAGCATAGCATTTTGATTTTTAGACAATTCTATCATCTGGTTGTAGAGTTATTAAGATGCAAAAATCTCAATTTTTGGTGTAAAATTGAGTGACCGGCTCGTTTGGGTGACCGGCTCGCTTGTGGAGTACGTTACTAAGCTTTTAGTATTTAATAATATAAAAATAAAGTAAAAGTTAAAACTATACCTTTAAGTAAATAACTAAGCTTATTATTAAAATCTATTTTTTTTAGCAAGTAATAATTATTTTAAAATAGTAGAATAAACTTTAAGTTATTTAGATATACTATATAATTAAAAGGCTATATTAATCTTACTATTTTTATAAAAGTACAATACATAATTAGACTTAAGTAACTATGTTAAGCTATCTAGGTTTAGCTAGCGATGGACCTAGATGTGACACTGCCTTGGCGGTGTGGCGATCCTCGGCAACCGATGCTTTAGCTTGGCAATGAGCCGAACAGCAAAACGTGCACTCTGCATATAATCGATTCAAGTGTGGAGCCGAAGCTCAAACAGCCATACAGCTGGATCAACTGCATATACTTAGCCACTCACTTCACCGCCGTGCCGGTCCCTCCGATATAACATCCCGATCCTGTATTTCTCGCCCGCTTGCATCCATATTGCCCACGCAAGTGTTATTCTGCTGCTCTTGGTCTCGCATCGTCTTTCAGCACAGCATACCTATCGACGTTGATTGGATTCTGACTCATGCTCTCCTGACATTGCCAAATGCATTACGGCGCGGAAGGCTCATAGCATGTTTCACACTTTTCAATCGGCTGCGGGGCAGCGTCAACCCGCAGGAGAGGGCGACTTTGCAGGAAAACCAACACGGTCAACCGGTTCACGGCGAATTTCGACTAGCAACGCATGCGTTGAGTGCAGACGGCGGAAGATTCGATGTGATGGAATGCAGCCTTGTGGGCAGTGCCAGTGGTACCAGCATCCGGAAGTAAGCCATAAACTCTTGAAAGTCGCACGCAGGTGACGGGCGAGATTGGAGTGTCTCGGGCTAACAATCATGAAGGCATGCAACTATTCCAAGCCAGCACAGCGAGTCGTGCCTAGTCGCAAGTGAGTAGTCTTATGCTGGAACATGCGGCAACATTGGACTAACGGCATGCAAGACTTGTCGACAAACTGTCGAATAATATCGATATGTACAAAAGTATCTTAACTAAGCTCCTGGGTACGGCTCAGCCTGACTCACTAGCTAATCTCTCCCGGGAGGAGCTTTTGCAACTCGCACTAGCCACTCCAGAAGTCGTGCAAGGAACATCGCCATCTATAGTCAATGCGCGGGCCATGTCAGAAGTACAGACTGGCTCTGATGGTGCCGACAGCCTGGAAGCACTGGAGCAAGCACCACCAGAAGACCCATATTGGGACGAAGCACGAAAACACCAAATTCGCGTGCAAGGAATATCAGACGACGTTAATGGTCTTTCCATGTCGGTAGATAGGTTGTCTTCATATGTTGGCATATCCTCGATCACAGCAGCGCTCAAGGTAATTGTTCGATGCGCACCACAAGCACGAACGCTCCTCACCCACAACAACCAAACAGAAACCGCAGTCCCAAGCCGAGCAAACTCTCCGCCGCCCGAATTAGCAAACAACCACCCACTCGCATTACCTTCCCAAGTACAGGGCGAACGTCTCATTGAAAGCTATTTTGATCGATGCCACCCATTCTTCCCTCTCATCGATGAGCGCAAATTCTGGGCCACATATCTGCACGGAAACCGAACAGATTCACAATGGCTAGCACTTCTGAACATTGTCTTCGCCGTGGGCTCGTTAGCTTCATCAACCGCCGACAACCAAGCACACTACACCTACTTCAACCGATCACGAAAGCACATGTCACTGGATTCCTTTGGTAGTGGGAATATTGAAGTACTCCAAGCTCTAGCCATAATGAGTGGCTACTACATGCATTACCTGAACCGGCCAAACGAAGCACACTCTCTCATGGGTGGAACCCTCCGTATGGCTACATCGTTAGGACTGCATCGTGAGTACTCAGAACGAAACGATACTGGCGGGCGGATAGTGCCAAGTGAAGAGGAAGAGGAATCAATATCACCCGAAATGAGGCGACGGATGTGGTGGAGTTTGTTCTGCCTCGACGCGTGGGCTTCCACCACTACGGGGAGGCCGTCTTTGGGCAGAATGGGGCCATCAATCACGGTGATGAAGCCCGGCACAGCTGCCAATGCAGTAGGTTATCCCCATTGGTATCTTTGATGAGCACACTGACATTCTACTAGGTGCCTACAATCATCATGCACAATAGCCCGCAGTTCATGGATCAGCTAAAACTGCTTCCCCTCACCCATGCATCCACATTCTGCGCAATTGCCACAAAGATACAGGATCGACTGGTCGAGTCACCGCTATTACCACACGCCGAAACGGCAGCTTACGATGCCCAAATTCTGAATTGGCATGAGGAGCTACCCTCTGTTCTGTCGAATCAAGAAGAGCCATGTCCGGAGTTCCTCCAACGAGTGCGATTTATCATGAAGTGGCGCTTCCACAACATCCGAATCGTACTGCATCGACCTGTGCTACTAACAACAGCTCTTCGGAGATGCAACTGGGCAAGTCTGACGGCCGACGAGAAGATAGCAGTGGAGAAGTGCCGTACGATGGCCAGCATCACAATCGAAGAAATCAGTAGAGATTGCATGCCTGACCTGATCTCGGGATGGAATGCAGTCTGGTTCTGCTTCCAGGCCTGCATGGTACCTCTCGTGTCTCTTTTCAGCGACGCGAGTCAGCCTGAAGAAGTTGAGAAGTGGAAAGCGAGCATCGAGACTGCCTTGGCCTTCTTTGACCGCGTAAGGGATTGGAGCATAGCAGCAAAGAGGAGCGCAGACGCGGTGTCCAGACTATATGCGGCATACAAAGCACAGAAGACGACGCCACCGCAACCGTTGATCGCTCCAACGCCACAAATGCAGCAGCAGCAACAGCAACAACAGGCATATGCGATTCCCAATGACTACTCACAGTTCAATGTCCTCAATCCGAACCTTGACCCTAGCCAAAATGCGTTCGACTATAACGCGGAAACGATGCAAAATTGGCCGAATACGAACGTGAACGACCCCAACTACTTGAATTACTTCTGGGACGATATGATGTGGGATACCAACCTACCGGATATACAAGATGTACCTTATGGAATGAACAACGATTACGACTTTACGTGTGCGGCGCAAGACTCGGGCATGGGTGGGGCTTACTGGATGCATGGGAACTAGGACATGAGATTAGGACAAGACGAGGCGTGTGCCGTTAGACGATCGCTTTCATCTCATTGCACGATACCCCGAATTTGGCTGATGGATGTGTATGAAAGACGTAAGCGAGTATCGGAGCGGAAATTCGACAAGACCAGGAACGCAATATCTTCGTTATTTAATTTGGATATGTTCCAGTTGTTCTTTGTTGCAGCAAGTGAAAGGCCCTTACATGATGAACCTACGGCGAATCTCAGTTCTTCTTTTTCAGAGCTCCTCCGTCGACTGTTATATCTTGACCAGTCACGAATCCCGCCTCAATCAGCCACAAACATGCATCAATAACGTCTTTCGGTCTACCCGCGCGGTTCGTTGGGTGATCGCTGACATCCTTCTCGCCAACCTGCTCCTCCCAATTCGTGCCCGCCTCGTCACCCTCCTTGCACTCATGCGCGACCTTGATCCTCCCCGGCGCCACCAAATTCACGCGAATGCCCAAAGCACCCAGACTGATAGCCATCGAGTGCATAAGACCCAGCAGACCCGCCTTGCTTGACGCATAACCCTCTTGGTTCGGATCGGACTGGTGCGCTCGGAAACTGCCAATGTGAATGATGCATGGCCCCGCTCCCTGCTCTTTATGCGCACCATTCTCGCGGTCATGTGCGCGGGCCTTCATAAACGGAACGCAAGCCTGGCTCATGGCGAACGGACCGCTTAAGTTCGTCTCAATGTACGCCTGCCACTCCTCCCATGTGTCTTTGTCCTCCATCGTCTTGCCGTCTTTCCATTGCGGTGATGCAATACCGCCATTGTTGACAAGCACATCAATGCGGTTGTCGAAGAACTGCTCAGCTGCGATGGCGACTTTCTTGCGGACGTCGTGAACATCTCGCAGATTGCACACGCCAGCGTTGACTTTCTTGGCTTCATAGTATTGTTTCAGATGAACTTGTGTTGTGTGCTTGAGTTCGTCCTCGTCCACGTCGAAGATGTAGACATGATGGCCTGCTTCGAGAAACATACGTGACATGGCACGCCCAATGCCACGGGCACCGCCGCTGACGATGATGTTTTTGGGTGGTGCTTGGAAAGCCATGGTTGAGGTTATTTAGGACAAAGTTGGAGTGGGGTTTGCAGAAAATATGGGGGCATCTTGAGGTATCGCCCACCCGTACGCGAAGTTCAGACGTGTGCCTGACGTCATGCCTGGACTTCTCAACAGGTCGAGCACTTACCGTAGCAGTCACGATAACAAAGAGGCAAGAAACGGCAATCTCGATCTCTGTGAGGAGGCCGTGATGTTCTCTCACTTGTCCGCAAGTAAACTTAGCCCGCCTTCTCGCGGTCCACCACTCTTTCACCGCGCTAGCGCTAGCGTGCAATATCCAATTAGCATGCGCGAAGGCAATATTCATCGATGTTATTGAAACCCTCCAGATGTTAGCTAAATAATGAAGACTGGACCATTTGAAACTACTGACGAACACTCAGAAAAGTCTACACTCGAAGAATGGATGCTACTTGAGCACGTCAGACAAGCTACAAAGCATGACAAACGACGCCATGATATGCATTATTGAGGTGCCTTTGCTTTTGCGCTTGTAACGAGACATTCCATTCATTTGGTGCGGCACTTAGCGATTCTTGAACACTCATGAACTTGATTGACAGCTCCGTTTGTCTGCAAGAACCGCATCGCGCAGATCCGCTCTCTCCTGCCCCCAGGGGACAGTCGACACGTTTTCTTTTGCTGGAAGTCTGGCATAAAAGAAACGGGTGACATCCTAATGGTTGATTTCTAGTAATGTGTTTCGAGGCCTTGCATCCTTAGAGAATGCTGACTAGTGTTTGTGAACGGGGATCATTTTCCTGGACCATCCTTGCCGCATTCTAAGTCAAGCTCTCTCATTTCACTGGACTTGAGACTGAATAATTCTGACCATAAAAAGAACACCATTCTATCGAAATCCAAGATATTGGTTAAATCAACCTAAAAACACTGCTATAGAGATTAGCAGAACTAGCTGTACCTATCGACACCGCAGGCAGCGCGATGCCGGGACCACAGCGCGAGGGAGAAGGGGGCTGCCAACCAGACGCGGTGCCAGCGCGTCCAGCCGGGGATGCCCCCAACGCCACGCAGGGAGCAACAGGGGAACCTGAACAGCAGAACAGGATACAGGGGAACACAGAGAGGGAGATCCTACAATGGCTGAAAGAAACACAGAGGACGGGAGCAGAAGGGCTCCGCAAGGCCACCACTGTCCAGGACGCGACGCGGGTCGCCCACGACCTCCTGGCGGCGGTTCGCCGAGTGGAAAAAATTTTCACCGACAAGTCGAAGAGCACCACCACGGCGACAGGAGGAAGGAACGACGAGACTGGGGCACTGCAGGCAGTGCTGAGGAGGCTCGACGCCATGGAAAAGAGAATGGGAGGGGCCCCGGCCCGAGAACAAGGGGAACAGAAAGGGCCGCGCACCTGGAGCCAGGTGGCGGCCAAGGGCACAAACCAGCCGGCGAAGATTGAGCTGAGGATGGAGGGAATGGAGGGGGCAGAAAGAGAGTCCCCACAGGCCCAATTGGAGCGTATCCGGGTGGCGATACCGGACGCTCGCGCGATCATCACCCACCCAAGGTCCGTGCACAAGGTGTCGGTGGTGGTCAGGGACGCGGCCCGCCGCGACCAGATCATCCAAACGGGCCTACAGGGCGCCGAGGGCATGAAGCTCATCCGGAAACCACACCTGGTCATGGTGTCAGGCATCCCGCTAAACACACCAGTCAGAAATAGCAAGTGCGCAGAAAACGACGAATGGATCAACCAGGCCCATACGAGGAACCCGAACATCAGGATTGAAAGAGTCGCATGGCTCTACTCAGACAAAAACCTCACTTCCAGGAGGGAAGGAGGCAAGCAAAAGAAGGGGTCCCTCCTGATGAACGTAGGAACGGAAGAGAACCAGAAAAAACTGGTCAAATCAGGCTTCCTGATGGGAGCCGAGTGGCATCCAGTCCAGCTCTGGGACGTGTCGCTGACAGACGGCCAGTGTTTCAAATGCTGGAAGTGGGGACACACCCAATCCGTATGCAACGCCCCCAAGGAAGTGTGCGGCCACTGCGCTGAGGACCACGCCACCAGGGGATGCAAGAACACCGAAGACGCGAAGGCCAGCTGTGCGTGCTGTAAACAGAAGGGTCACAAGGCATGGATGACACGGCAGTGCAGGGCCTACCAGGCGTTCCGAAGCAAGAACGAGGAGACCAAGAAGGGGCTCCAGTGGCAAACCCTCCAGATCCAATCCAACCATGGAGCCGGAGGAGCCAGTACAACCCACAGCCTCGGAGGCTCCACCCTCGCCAGCCGAGCAGGGTCGAGCCGGGGAGACGACGCAGAATGGACCACCATCCCCGTCGCAGGAAGTAACAAGAGGAGGATCGCGGTTGGCCGCCCCACCCACATGAGCCGGGCGGCCAACGCCCCAGGCCAACAACGAATCTTTACCTTCCGCGCGGAGGCCGAGGACAGCAACACGCAGACTGAGGATGTGATCCGATCCACTCAATGAGTGGTCTGAACATCATCCAATACAACTGCGGAAACGCGAATGGAGGAGCGGCGAGGCCATTCCTGGACTCGATCGACCCGGCCTCGTTCCCGGTGATCGCCATCCAGGAACCCATGGTTGGAGAGAACGCGAGGGGGAAGACATACTGTCCCAAGAACTATCGACTGAGTCGGACCCTACACCAAGGAATGAAGGTAGTGTTCCTAGTGTATGACCAGATCCCGCAGACAGAGATCGAAGGCACTGTCGCCACAGACCTCACAGAGGGGATCCGTATAAGAACGCAGGGAACATGGACCCACCTGATCAACGTGTACAGCCCACCCATAGGAGCGGGTAGGGAAACAGCGGAGGACATCGAAGCATGGCCAGACATCGAGAACCTCCTCCACGGAACCCACCCAACAACTGCAACACTAGTGATCGGGGACTTCAACGCACACCACCCAGAGTGGACGGGAAAGGCTGCGCCCGGGGAACCGCAGGCGGAACGCCTAAGGGCAAATATGGTCAAATGGGGGCTCCGCCTCCTTAACGAACCAGGAGTACCAACGTGGAGGAGGGGACCCCTCCACACAGTCATCGACCTGGGATTCGCCAGCAGGGCGACAGCAGACAGAATCATAATGTACCGGCCAAGGGAAGACTGGGCTATTACCCGCGACCACATCCCCATCGAAATCCGCATAGGCACAGGACCGATAGCCAGGAAGACGAACAAACGTTTCGCCCTGAAAAAAGCTGACTGGGACAAGATCAAGGTTGCGGTGGGCCACGGGGAGTGGGCCCAGGCCACAGGCAGGTGGGCACTCGAGGGACTGATCAAACAGGTCGGAACTGCCCTGGAGAACCACTGCCCAAGGAAAAGGATTAGTGACAAGGCCAGGCCAGACTGGTCCCCAGAAGCCACAGAAATCCTGGGAGAGATCAAAAGGGCAAGAAGGGCCTTCCAACGGGACCACACCGAGGACAGCGAAAGGAACTGGAAGTCACTCCGCAACCAGCTCAAGCGCACCCTGCGGTCGAACGCAAGGACGCGGTGGAGGAAAGTCGTGGCAGACCTGACAAATGACGACAACGAGGCCAACGCCCACAACAAGGGTTTGTGGAACCTGTCGAAATGGAGTAGAAAGGTTGAAGGCGGACAGGGGCAGTCAGTGAACGTACCCCCACTCCGAAGCCACGAACAAGACGAAGCGGAGACCTCAAACGGCGCAAAGGCCCAAATCCTGGGAGAACGGTTCTTCCCGGCGAGCGGGGCGGCGGACCTATCAGACATCGACCCGAACCAGACGCACCCACGCTTCGACTTATCACCAGAGATATCCCCAGACGAGCTCACGGAGGTTATAGCCATGCTTCCCAACAACAAGGCCCCAGGCCCTGACCAGATCCAAAACGAAGTGTGGAAGGTCCTTAAAGAAGACATAGCAGACAGCGCCGCTGCCGCGATTACTCAAATGCTCAGGGACGGAGACGTCCCCATGTGCCTAAAGGAGTCAACCACAGTGGTACTTAGGAAGGAGAAGAAAAAGGACTACTCTCTCCCAGGCAGCTACCGGCCTATCGCCCTCGAAAACACGATGGCAAAAATCGTCGAAAAAATTGTCGCAAACAAGATCACAGCCGCGATGGAAGACAGGGAGCTCACACCCTGGAACCAAATGGGAGCCCGCAAGAACAGGTCCACACTCACGGCGATGGAACTACTCACAGGCACAGTAACCACGGCGTGGGGTGCGGGGCAACCAGTGGTCTCGGTACTGGCGCTAGACCTAGCAGGAGCCTTCGACAACGTAGCCCACGACCGACTCACGTGGGTCCTCCGACGGAAGGGATTCCCAGAGTGGATAGTAGTATATGTGGAGGCGTTCCTCAAGAACAGACGGACGAAGATAAGCTTTAACGACTTCGACAGCCCATGGATAGAGACCAATACTGGCATTCCCCAGGGATCGACTCTCTCACCAATACTCTTCCTCCTCTTCATATCCGACCTCCTCCAGGACCTGGGTACAGTCCAAGACAAATGTCTGGGATTCGGGTTTGTAGACGACACCAACATCATGGCGTGGGGACCGTCCGCCGCGGACAACTGCCGGAGGCTCGCCACTGCCCACACGCGGTGCGAGCAGTGGGCATCGCGCTTCGGAGCTAGGTTTGCGCCGGAGAAATACCAACTAATGCACCTCACGAGGAGACGGAACAGGGGGGGAGACCTCCTCTCCACGGTCACGGTAGGAGACCAGCCAGCGGAGTTGGTCACATCTATGAGAGTGTTAGGAGTGTGGGTGGACCCTAAACTCTCATGGAAGACCCACATCCAGAAGGCAGCGGCGAAGGGGGAGGCAGCATTCCAAGCCATGTCCAGAATCACGGCGTCGTCATGGGGACCGTCAGTACGCAAATCGAGACTGATCTACACAGCGGTCACGAGGCCAATCATGGTGTACGGCTCCCAGATATGGTCCGCTGGCAAGGGAGGTACCGGAATCCGTGAGACAGCGCTTCGAAAACTCCTCATCGTCCAGAACAAATGCCTACGGAAGACACTTGGGGCTTATAAGAGGACGCCAATAGCAGCAATCGAGAAGGAAAGTGGCACACCACCACTGGCCCTGTACATCAGGACAGTGGCACTACAGTGGGCAGTCACAACAGCGAACCACTCAGTCACTAGGCAAATCAAGACAGCACTAGAGGAGGTGTGGCAGTCCGCCAGGACAGGAGGACGAGCAGCGAGAAGGGGCAGACCAGCCAGACACATCGCCCAGCCAGCGACGGACATAGAAGGTGTGCGCCGGGCCGGCGACACGATCGTGGAGGAAAGAGAGACCCAACGCCAGGCCTCGCTGGCCAGCACGGGAAAAGAGGGCAGGACCCGCGGCCGGCAGATCCAATCCAGGAGCAAAGTCAAGGAGATAGCCCGTGACCTCACAGAGAAATGGAAGGAGAGGTGGGAACGCGCGGCAGCGAAGCAACGCAGATCGGCACCTACATGGAAAGAGGGCTGGGAGTTCCAACCCCTCCACCTGTACGACGACGTCCCTAAACACGTGGCTACAGCGATCGTGCTACTCCGCACGGAAGTACTGGGACTTAAGGCATGGTTAGCGGGCATAGGGGTGCCAGGTGCCGACCCAGCCTGCACATGCGGTCACTCGAGGCAGACCCTCACACACATCCTCTCGTTTTGCCCGGACCAGAAGGAGGCGAGGCTCAAACTGATGGAGAGGGCAGGCACGACGGACCTTCCCCGACTACTCCGTGACTGGGAGAAAGTCGCGGCGGCAGGGAGATGGCTACTGGACACGGGGCTACTAGAGCAGTTCAGAGTAGCCCTTGAGGTAGAACAGACTAATACCGGGGGGTGGTCCCCGTTTGCAGCTATAGGCTAAGAACCACACAAGCCCTTCTGCTCCCCTACAACAGGGCAGCACCGACGAGGAAGGAGCGGAACTTGCACGGAGAAACGCAGCGAGGGAAGAGGCAGGGGTGTTTAGCTCGACTAGAGCATGTTGGCCCTGTACACGGAGACGAGTACATAGTGTTTATAGACCCGAAAGGGAACCAGGTAGCACTCTAAATTAAATTATTATTATTAATTCTGACCATATTACAGCCAACAGGCAGGGACAAAGCGGTTGATTATTTCGGCTTGGCTGTGGTTTGTTAGTTACAAGGGCACTAACGAGCCTTACCTTTTATTTGCAACACCATCCTGTCTACCACATGGTCATTATTAGTGTAACCGTCTCAATACTGTATATATGTATCGTCCTTCTCAAGCCATCAATGAACACCGTGTCACGCTCTCGCGATCTCTCCCTTACCTAGGCCTTCCTCCCTTTCCGCACCCCACAAAACCCTCGTTGGGTTTGTCTCACGCGTTCTACCAACATCATCACCGCCATGAAGGCTTCACTTATATCCAACCTGCTTTTCTTCTTCACTACCATACTGGCGACCCCCGCGCTTGAAGCACGCGCAGATTCAAAAACCCACCTGTACGTCTGTACCGACGGCGCCTTCCGCGGCAACTGCAAGAATATTGAGCTATCTGTTACGAAATGCTACAACATAGAGAAAGAGTTCAATGATAACGTGTCGAGTGCTGGGCTGGATGACGGGACGTTTTGTGTGTTATATTCGTGAGTGCCTCCACGGGTCGACATGGTGGACTCGTAGGCCTAGCAACGGCTGACTATGAACAGTGAACGCGGCTGCCGTGGCAAGGCGATTCTGTTTACCAATCCTGGGATTGGCGACTTCACGAAGTATAAGTTCGATAACGAACTGAGTAGCGTGAGGTGTGACTTCATCTGGGGGTGGCCGAAGAAGAGTGGATAGGCAGTGTGTTGCTTGCACAAGGCAGGCTCGTGGCTATCGCATCGATATTAGCTTGAACGTTGTGTTTTAACGTATTCTATCAGCGAGTGGCGCGCATCAGCGAGTGTCGCAGAATCTCTTGGCAGTACCAACTCATTCTACTACTCTTCAATTTCATCACTATCAACCTAGAGCTCTGTGCATATAGAGCTCAACTCTGATTCAAAATTCTCTTCTGTATCCTTTTTGCACGTGCGAGCGTTGTGCTCAGTCCCACCACAGTTTCCACAGCGCCGTAGAGCTGGTTGGGCTGTTCCTTGATCACCACGACCACGAGCCTTCTTCGATCGGCTAGCCGTTATAGAAGCCTCTCCAGCTACCTGAGATGCTGCCTGACCATACTCTATAGTACCACCCTGCTGGATATACTTCCGTTTGCGAGTTTTTCTTTTAGTGATTACTGCTAATTGTTCTTCAAGCTCTTTGTTCCGAGCAGCCAGAAGCGCGTTTTGATGAAGCATCAGCTCAGCACCCTTTACAAGCTGGGAGAAGCCAGCCTGAGCTGTAATAGGTGACTGAGTGAAGTAGTTGCTTACTAGCTTTGACTGGGATCTAAACTCGTGCGTATTGCTTGGTGTCTTTGATTGCCATAGTGTTTCTTGTAGTAGAGGTGGAGGTGGGGTACGCAGCCGCACTTCAAGGCGATCCAACACTATCTGCGCGTTGATAGGGACTAATCCAGATGCCTCAAAAGCCTTTCGATAGTTCTTCTCTGTAAACACGTCGAAAAACGCGTCTTTAAAGGCTGGTAAGAAGCCTTCTTTGTTGATATGGAAGACGCGTCGACATGCCAAGACTCTAACGCGTTCAGAGTATCTCCTCTTTAACGGTGAGAAGCAGACCACATCGAGTGGCTGGAGGATGTGCGATGAGTGAGGTGGCATGCAGAGAGTAAGGATCTTGTGTTCAAGGCAGTAGTCCTTGAAATCCTGGTTGAGATGGCTCTCATGGCCATCTAGAATGAGTAGCCTGTACACCCCCACCTTGCGCGTCTTTGTATGCGCGTTAAAATGCTTCAACCACTCTAGACCAAGAGCGTTGTTAGTCCAGCCATTCTCAGAGACTGAGACCTTCCAATTACGCGGGATATCTGCCTCCTCATACCAGGCAGAGATGTGGACGCGCCCTTTATAGATGATGAAAGGTGGGGTTGCATACCCAGCAGCGCAGATACTCTGGATGACTGTAACCCACTCGCGATCGCCTGGCTGAATAAGATTTGGTCGAGCACGTCTCTCTGCGCCTGTAACCACTTTCATTGGGCCAATAACGCCCATCTGAAAGCCTGTCTCATCGAAGTTGTGCACGTCATCGTCGTGGATGCCGTACTTGGCTTTGGTGTCCTCCACCAGCTTAAACCACGCGCTAATTATCTCTGGGTCCTCCTGGAGTATTCTCTGGTGATCCTTTGCTCGATTGAACGCCATCTTGAGCTCATCTGATCGCGTTACGAATCTCTCAGCCCAGCATTTGCCAACTGGCTCACCACCACGTACACCCAGTAGTTTATCAGCCATATCTGCTACCTCGCACAGCCGGGGCGCAAATCCTCGTGAGTCAAGGTCGAGGATATATCGGACAATCGTCTTCTCTTCAGTCGCAGTAAGCTTTTGGTTGTTGGGGGTGCAATCGCGTCGTGCAGAAATTCCTTGTACGCGTCGGTTGAGGGTCCTTGGGCGAACGTTGAAGGCGTCAGCAGCAGCTTTTTGCGTTCGGAATTGGCCAGATTGGAAAGCTGCAAGTGCAAGTTCAACTGTACCTTCATGATAGACTGAGTTCACGTTGTTTGATGAAGACATGTTGTGTTGAAGGTAGATGGTGGTTGCCAAGAGAATTCTGCGACACTCGCTGATGCGCGCCACTCGCTGATGGAATACGTTAGACTAGATTTCTCAAGGTCACGCATCGAATGCATAGGCAAAAGTGAACGTTACGAAATAGATTCATCCAACCCTTTTAGTAGGTAGTGTGAGCTCCGATGCCCCCAAACGCCGATTCCGTCCCAGAAGTACAGGTATATGCCCATGCATCATAAACAAAACAACAAGATCGTATCACTACTCTATTTGGCGCGCTCGTAGACACCGACGACCATGGCGTGGTCACGCTCGAAGGGCTCAAGAGTCAGCTGCTCCTTGGGCTTGATGCCCATCTCCCTCAGCTTGGCAACTTCCTGGGCGAAGACAGCCTCAGGTGCGGCAGTCGAGTCGATACAGTTGGCCTTGATGGAGATGACGATACCACCGCCGACCTTCAGGAAGAGACCAGCGTTGAGACCGACGATACGGGCCTGATCGGGCTGGGCAACGTCGGCAAAGATGCAGTCGACCATGCCGACGAGCATACGGTACTTGAGGGGGTGACGGGCATCCTCAACGATAGGGATGACGTTTGTGCGGTGGGTGGCCATGTTGATCAGATCACGACCGGAGCGGTGGGAGAACTCGACAGCGAAGACGGTTCCCTCAGGGCCGACAATATCGGCAACGTGGGAGACGGAGGTACCGGAGGCAGCGCCAAGGTAGAGAACCTTGGATCCAGGGCCCATGTAGATGTTGTCGACACCACCGAGGATACCAGCAGCCAACTTGGAACGGAAGGGGTTCCAGACACGGTACTCGATGGCAGAAGGGGCAGCCTCGTCGCTGCCCTGAGTCTTTTCGGCACCAACGCTGATGCGCTTCTCGCCGTAGACGCTCTCACCGGGGGTCAAGTTCTTGGTGACAAGGAGATCCTCCTTTCCACGGGCAACGAAGACACCAGCGTGGCGATGGGGCTCGACAATGACCTTACTACAGCCTTGTTAGTTGCATGGATTGAAGCAGACTTTGAGGATGAACTTACGCTCCGCCACGGGCGCCGCCGCGAGCACCACCACGTCCACCGCCGCGAGGACCGCCACGAGGAGCACCACGGCCGCCTCCACGACCTCCACGGTCGCCAAAGCCACCGCGACCACCGCCACGGGCACCGCCACGGCCACCACGATCACTGAAGCCGCCGCGTCCACCGCGAGGAGTGAAGCCTCCGCGACCACCACGGTCACCACCGCCACGTCCGCCTCTACGATTTGTTAGTTTTGAAACAGGAGTGTTTGATCAAAGGCTGCAGTGTGCAGCGCGCAGTGAAATGGGCTGCGCAAATATTTCTCCAGTAGCTACAGCTACCATCTGGAGATAACAGCTGCGCAGCCCGGCTGCAGCGCAATGGCAGGTATGCTCGACCTTAACATGGATGGAGTCGTACCTGGGTGTGAAAGCCATTGCTGGTTATTGTGAGGAAAAAAGTATATGTCGTTGTGAATGTTCGACGGTGCAGTTGTACGGCGATGGAGAGCTGCGCGTTCAAAGTTCGAGAATTTCTCTGCAAGCTCGCCGCGCTAACGCCAAAATTCGAAAAGCGCCAAGCGGACATCCCTGTTAGTGCTAGTTTCCTTTCGCTTCGAGCCCACAGTGTTGCGATTTTGCTAATCGCTCTACCCAACCGCACTCTCGAAACTAACATCACAGGTTCCTCATCGCCGACAAAATGGTGAGTTGTCGCCCGCCGTCGCAACGCCCGCAGAGGCGCTGCCGCGTTTCTCTCTCGAATGCGAAGTTAATTGCGTGTGGCAGGTTCGTTACGGAGCAGACAGCCTCGACAACGCAAAGAGCGCCCGCGCTCGCGGTTCCTACCTCCGTGTCTCCTTCAAGAACACCCGCGAGACCGCCCAGGCCATCAACGGATGGAAGCTCGAGCGCGCCCTCACCTACCTCGGCAATGTCTTAGAGCACAAGGAGGCCATCCCCATGAGGCGCTACGCCGGTAGCACTGGACGCACTGCCCAGGGTGAGTAACGCTCTGCCGCGCACGCATGGATGCACGAATAGATTTGGATACGGGAATGTACTGGAAGAGGGGGACCGCGCTAGTTGTGGAATTGCATTGCGCTGCATCGCGTGGATCGAATTTTGCATGGGCAATGGCTGACTCCCGCAGGCAAGGCTTTCGGTGTCTCCAAGGCCCGCTGGCCCGTCAAGTCCGCCGAGATCATCCTCGGTCTCCTCAAGAACGCTGAGGCCAACGCCGACACCAAGGGTCTCGACACCGCCAACTTGATTGTCAAGCACATCCAGGTCAACCAGGCCCCTAAGCAGCGAAGGCGCACTTACCGTGCTCACGGTCGTGTACGTACCAGTACTCCACACGTACAGCTCTCGCTCTAATAGCGCACAGATCAACCCTTACATGTCCAACCCCTCCCACATCGAGCTCATCCTCACCGAGGGTGCCGAGGTTGTCCAGAAGTCCATCGAGTCTGTCGAGCGCCGATTGAACTCCAGGCAGCGTGGCCGTGAGGTCCGCAAGGCCATCACCGCTGCGTAAGCAGTTCCAGGAGAGGTGTCGAGGTTTAAGCGAAGACAAAAGGACAAGGCATGGGCAGGGTCTAGGAGTCAATGAGCGATGAATTATAGGGTCTTTCATACTCACTCATCATGTGTGCATGATTGGGAATTCGATTTCTCCGGTGTCTGGTCGATAAACAAACAGGGCCACGGCCTGATTCCCAAACTCAGCACTTTCTCTGCATGTGTACGCGCCGTCATAGCGCACCGTCATTGCATGCTTACGACCTTCCTAGCGCTCAATGCAATGTATTATGAACCTTCTTTATTTTCCCAGTTGACTACTTGATGACTACATCTGACCTGCATAGTCTGCACTAGACATTAGACACTTTGCCGTCCCTGACGGCATGCCCAGGTATTTTTCGTGGCTTGTGGCTGATGGCGCTAACCTAAACCTGCTCTTAGCCAGCTTTCGTACCAACTTTCCTCTCAAGAGAACCTTCGATAGATACAACGCACCGCCACTTTGACGATACGACTCTCTAGCAGGTGTGCACGCCCTGGAAACCGTATGGTTTGGGAAATCGCTTCTCCTTCCTGACTCGACGATGGCCGTTATCTTGCTTCTCGGCGCCTGCCAGGTTTTGGAACCGCAACTATCATGACGCAAGCCCAGCATACCCATGTGCACCGCCGCATCGTGTCGATGTTGTGAATGGACTATATATCCGACTTACCCATACTCCATTTGCTTTATTTGTACATTGAACTTTCTCTGTACTCATTCTCGCAAACGTTTTTCAAACTCCCGTGGTCCAAGTCAAACATCAGCAACTCTTAACAATGCCATCCTTCCCACATCGTTCGCGAATACTGGGCGCGCTAGCACTCAGTCTCATCGCCAGCGCCCAAGCAGAAGATAGCAAAAGAGGATTCGCGTTTATTGGTGACAGCCATGCACCAGACAACAAACTCTTATCGTCGGACAGCAGCCCGCTTGTTTGGTACTACAACTGGAGCCCCTACCCGAACACCGATCTAATACCTACTGGGTCCCTCGAATTCATTCCCATGATTCACGGTATCGACGCGACAGAAGATTCTACGACAGAAGGAGTCATCAGAGGTCTTGACAAGTCGAGCACGCATCTACTTTCGTTCAATGAACCAGATGGAACAACAGGCAGTGGCGGGTCTAGCATCAGTCCAGAAGACGCAGCAAGAGCATATATCGACTACGTTGTACCCTTCAGGAATGGCCCAAAAGGAGGAAGGAACTGGAAGATCAGCCACCCGTCCACGACCGGTTCACCCAACGGTCTCGAGTGGCTCAGATCCTTCAATTCATCTTGCTACGACATCGATCCTGAGAATGGTTGCCCGACAGACTTCGTCGCTGTGCACTGGTACGGCGCTTTCGACGGACTCGCCGGCTGGCTAGGGACGCTTGATGAATTCTACAACGCCAACTCGACGAACGATGCGAATCTAAAACTCTGGGTGACCGAGATGGGCCTGCCCCAAGAGTCAGCTGATGCTACAGTCGCCATGATGAACCAAACGCTACCATACCTCGATAGCCTGGATTATGTCGAGCGATATGCCTGGTTCGGTGCATTCAGGACTGATGATGCTAACGAATGGACTGGCGATGGCGTGGCGTTTTTTGATGACGATGGTGGTCTTACGGAGCTTGGTGCACTGTACATGGGCGATGGCTTCAAGGAAGGCCAGAAGGGCGAAGGCTCAGGTGGAGGCATGCTTAGTGTGAACCTGGCAGCAGTTCTTGCGATGGGTCTGGTGAGCGTACTCATGGGCACGCTGTAATTGCATCTACAGATTCGAATTTTGGCTGCGTTTGAGCGTTAGATAGCAGATACCCTTGATTCCAGAGCTTACACACGTTACATTCCATATGGACCACAAAAGATTCAACATTGTTTCGCGCAACACTGGTGATCACCCCTAGACTTTCAGCTTCCAATTCCAAGGAAGCAAATGCCGGACGAAACAGGCACTCTAAAAAGCTTCAGCGCCTTATGGCTGCAGCCACACATTGTCTTCTTACTTCGCCAACATCAACGTTAATGTCGATCACCTTGTGCAACAGCCTTAATGGCATTCAAAATAACCTTCAATGGCGATCGGACCAGAAAGCACATCAAAAGTCTCGCTTATCTTTTGATGACCTGGTAAGCTAGGAATGCGGTAAATTTGACTGCTAAGAGACACATTTACATTGAATTTCGCGCTTTGCGCCCTCACTTCCAGAAAACGTGAGGATTTGGAACAAAACTGTTGTTTCTCAGTGTCACCCATGTAGATCATCTGTCTTTCGGAGGCGCATAGGATACCAGCGTTCCTCTTTTGAGGAGAGGCGAGTGGTTGTTACTACTATGGTAAGATGTGGGGGCGACAAGCGTGGGTTTGCCAGTCGGGCAAAGAATACCTAAAGATGTGAGCGGACGACTTGGTGTCCATGAGAGAGAAAAAACGGCCTCCAAAAGCATGCATGTTTCCGTTGATGCTTTGGGGTATGAGACCGCTCAGAAAATATAGGTCTTCATATTGGAGGTTTTAGGAGTGTTGCTTGGAGCGACGTGTAAGAAGATGTAGTAATAACGGCTGGTCGATCTTCATTATAGTTTTCAGCTCACGAATAGTGGAGGGTGGTATTAACAGGAAAAATCTTCGAATGATAATAATTGTGATCAAGTGGCACTGTCAAGCTCTTCTCAAGCACATCGTGAGGCAGCCTCTGGACATGGGTTGTCGAGCTTGTGTTTTTGACAGGGGGTTTTGAACAGATTGGAAAGCTGAGACAGTTCATTGTGCGAAGGCATTATTTGATTCGGACTCCGTACGCGTGGAAGGAGAAGGAGATAGCTGAGGTTTTGGGGAGATTAAGGAGGCCTTCTTGACATGAATGAGGAGCACCAAAGACACAATCTTATGAAGTAAGATAGCACCTCAAAACAAGAGCGAGTCCATGTACCAGATGGTATCCTCTTTTGGACAGAAGGCCTTAGACGGGTGTTTTACACCTGGCGTTCTCTCTGCGGAATAATTATGCATCACTCGCAGAGCTTTGAGAGACATGTGCCAGCAACACTTTGATTTCAAAACAGAATTCGGAGCCTTTATTTTCGGGAGGACACAGAATTACGTGTATTCACGACCATATGTTCATTCCAACCAAACTTTCTGATTTGCAAAACCTTCATTTGATTCGTAATACTGAGCGCCAGTAGCAGACTGTGGAAAGATGATGGAGACAACTAATCTCCGTGATATAGAGATTCGGAATTGATGGCAGTCACAAAATAGCCGGACAGATGAAGAGCACCCGACACCCTTACAACCACAACGAAGAAAAGTTGATACTTCCCCGCGGTCCATTGCCTACGGTCAATCCCCACCAACCTCGCTCCCTCGGCTCGTACAAGACCAGCACGTCGAGCTTAGCGCTTGAGTTGTACCCTCCCGCTGCGCGACCATCTACGAAAACCTCGCAAATGCCGTCATACTTGAAGAAAATAGCGTCGGGATTGGCAGCAGCAGTGTCGCAACAAGCCGTTGCATTGTTCACGTCGCTCCAGTCCGAGCGAATGACCGTGTAATTCTTGCTATACCAGTCATCGGCGAGGTTGTTCAGAGCCCAGCCTTTGTAGGAGTCGACAATGTTGTCAGTAGCGCATGCTGCGTAAACTGTTGTTGTGCTTCATGGATACTCGGTTATTGTGGTCTAGTATTATGTCAGTCAGGTTTGCTAGATTGGTAACTGTCTAGGATATGCAGACTTACAGTTTCGTAGTTTGTGCGAGTTTCCGTAAACCAGGAACGGCTCTCCAGGCCAGAAGCCATCGAATATGTAGTTGGGGTCTCAGTAGGCGAGACCTTGGTCCTAACGGTGATTGTTGTGGTCTCGGTTGCCACGTATGCCGTGCGAGTGTATGTCGGGGGTGGCACGGACATCCTCGACGAGGTGGTGCCTGAGTCGTAGATATTAATGAGGGTGATGAGGCAGTCGACCTTCGATGCCACACCAGACTGCGGGACGTCCTGTACTTCCGGTTCTTGCTGCGATGTCCAGTCATCCTGCCAGTATGCGTCTTCGACGCTCCACTTGTCTTGGTCTGCCCAGTCATCAACATGTAGCGTGGCTTCAGGATAGACAGCCGCGACAGGGGTAAATCCAGCATCCGTGGGGATAGTAGCTGTCTGAAGTACTGATTCTGTAGCAGTCGCTGTCGAAACAACAGTCTCGGTAGTTGTCATATAATTCGTCCAGGTATATGTTCCCGTCCAAACGGTCTTGGTCAGGTTGTTGGGGGCAGTGAAGTACTCTGTATAGGTCGATGTAGTCGATACGCTTGTGATTGAGGGATTGGGTGTCAGGAGCTCTGTTTTGCTTCTGTATGCATACGAAGTGCTTGTGAAGAAGTTTGTCGTTGGACCCCAAGGCGGAGAAGACGCTGCAAAGGTGGTCAAACATCGAGTGACTGATGAAACTTCGGCAGGTGACTCCCGTGATGGCCAGCCGCAGGGGCCAATGATCATGCTATCCGCAATCATAGCGCCTGCAGTGGCTAGAGCAGCCACGGTCGTATTCATCATCAATGGCATCATCGTGTACTGAGCTGCTGTTTTGCTTGAATTGTATATGCTTTGGAGGGTGCTGTTGTGCTCTGCAACTTTGAGCAGCAGCCGCAACTGTATATGTACCTGTTCGATACATTGTTACACTTCAGTCTGCCCACACCTTTAGGTAGCCAAGCGGGAAAATGACTATAAAATATTCAAGGAATGCGAGTCAGAAAGCAAGGTTGGTAAGACGAGAGTAGAATCCGATATCCAGGAAAAGACAGTGATTGCCCAGGTAGGTAGGTGGAGACGAGGTAGTCTATGATATTCTTCGGTATGACATCCACTGCGACGCGGGGCCGGTCTAAATTCGTAGAAGACTTGGCTAGGTAACACAGGAACAATACTCTCGCCCTTGATTGTTGGCCGAATGCGAGGAGTTTTCTACGTGTCAGCTCACTCTAGAGTCCGTAATTCGTATTGTGAAATGAGATAGCGTTCCTGTGGACCTACTGCCTCGTTGAGATACTATACTTAGATATGGAGAGAATGCATGGCGAGCATGCGGTGAAGGATCCATTCCCAGAGCGTTTGTGCGAGCCCTATGTATTAGTAAGCTCAAGAGATGACCTCCCAATTGTGGAGGAATTCAATGCTCTCTACACGTCTGCACTTTTGATTCGAGCAAGTAGCGGTGTCGAAAGCGATGTACGAGAAGGCATGACCGTACGTGCAATTCTGCGTCAGAGGCAGATGTACTCAACCGAGCAAAGCCAGCTCAGGTACGTGTGGTGTTGATGTTCGCTGCAAGGGAGTGACGCGTGAAGGACGCGTGAGTTCGGATGTTTTCCGAACCAATGACCTGAGGGATCCGACAAGCGATCCAATCAGCGTCCACGCCTGTCCCACTCACAGATATCACCTTCTACCAAGAACGCTCGATCATGAAGTTCCTCCATCAAAGGAGAATGAACACAATTTCCAGCCCACGGGCTTACAATTGATAGTTGCCATTTTAGGAGGGGATCCATGCCCCACCTTATGTCACGGCGGTCAAACCACTTTGACTTGCTCACAGCGACGGAATATCACGGATCATAAAACATACAGGTTAAAGTCATGGCGTTGCGAGACACTAACGCCATATTTGGAGGGTGAAGATCACCACAAACCAGCAGTTTCATGTCAAAAATCAAGGACTCCATCATTTTCCTTTTGAGGATGGGACAAGGAGCCGCCCATGTCCTTCTCCTGGGCATGATCTTTAAGGAAGGATGGTAGACTGAGCCTTGTACAACACCGCAGCTCGAATATGCAAGAAAAATGGTGTCACTCAGCTGCAGTTTTGAACAGAGGAGTTGGGATATAGAGAACAGCAATGGCAGTCAGATCTACCCTGTGGCGCACGGCCGGTTCCCAGGGCACCGAACTGGTCGGTGTGTAGTAAGCCGAATTCTGGCTTCTGGAGCACCGAACGTTCGGTGCTGCTTACACCGCGTTTTGACCGGTTACGCCGAATTTATTTCGGTGCTCTGGAAACCAAACCTCAGAAGTGAGTATACCTCGTGCTGCGAATAGGGATAGACAATTGAAATCTGATTGCATGGTACCTGAAGCTACCACGCCCAAAATAAGCAATGTAGATATCAATTCATCTCTGCCCGTCCCAAAGCTTCCTGACTAATTAACCCTCTCTTGGTCCTGGGAGTTTTGATGGGTGTGGTGCATGTTGAGGGTCTGCCTTCCATCCACCTAGCTTCTGCATTCCACCCCAAGGTACCACATACAAATCCAGGCCAGTCTGATGCACGCTAAGGGCTCGCTTTCCATCCATCTGGTTTTTGCACCCACCTGGTTTTTGATCCTACCCCAAGGTACCACATACAAATCCAGGCCAGTCCAATGCACGTCAAGGGCCCGCCTTCCATCCGCCTGGCTTCCATCCACCTGGCTTCCATCTACCCGGCTTCCATCTACCTGGCCTTTGCATCCTACCCCAAGGTACTGCATACAAATTTCGGCAGATTGATGCAGGTTGAAGGTCTGTTTTATAGCCATTTCTCTTAGCTCTCTTGATTGGTATTCCCTCTAGCTCTCTCGGTAGGTATTCCCTCTGGCTCCTGGCGTTGTTCTGCATTAATTATGTATACACATAGTAGTTGCATCCTACCCCAAGGTACCACATACTAATTTCGTCAGTTCAGTGCATGTCAAAGGCTGGCTCTGCCTGGTTTTTGCATCCTACCCCAAGATACCACACACAAATTTAGTCAAGTTGGTGCACAGTGGCGGCCTGCCTATAGTGGCTCCTTCTGAGTCCCTGGCCTCTTCGGTGGTTGTTCCCCCTGGCTCCTTTGGTGGTTGTTCTCCCTATCTCCTTCTGCTTTAACTATTCATGGTCGAATGAGTGCATCCTACCCTAAGGTACCACATCCTCATCTAGGTCAGGTTAGTGTACACTGGGTGGTCCTTCTTGCTAGCTCCTTCCGCTTGGCCTCTGTCCCTGACCGTCGCATCGTACCCTATGGTACCAGGTACGATTTTATGCTGTGTTGGTGTATGATGTAGGGCGTACTAGCAGGCGTTAGGTGTTTCTGTCGACTTCGTTATAGAAGCCATCCTTCCCTACAATGCGCTGCCTTGTGCCTCTACCAACGCTTATAGTAACTATCCCTACTACCCCTACTATCAGTCGCGCTTCAAACCAGTATCGGTGAAGGTTCCGGAGTTTTGTGTAGCAACCAGTCTCCTGAGCAGTCTCCCACTCCATGACGTATGCAAGATCCCATGGGTTGTTTCCAAGTACTCTGGCAAAACACCGCACCTCGCCAAATCGGAGCGTACGATCGGCGTCGCTCCAGTAATACGCAATGTAGCAGTTGTTTCGATTTACTCCTGTAGCTCGTTGTGAACCAATCGACGTAACAAGAGCGCCACTTACAATACGGTAGCTGCTGTATATACGTGTTTCAGCATGACTGTAGTGGTTGATACCATCCTTGCCAACTATCCAGTCCCGTAGCTGGTTTCTGATGTATTCCCCCGCAAGACAACGTCCATCTCCTGGACCAGGCCTGCGCGGATGGGCAGCGTCTTCACATCATATGTGTTTGTCCTGAACAGAGCTATGGTGTACCTGTCGTCGTCAAGTACCCCATCAATCAGACTGCGTACCATGTGCGGTGGGCTATCAGCTTCTCCCTTGATGTATCCCAGGTAGCCTTCAGGGAGCCATTGTGCAAATATTGAAGCTGGTCCCCAGTTGCGGACGTCACTTGCTATATGTAATAGCGAATGGCGTTGCAGTGTGCAGACAGATATCCTTGGAAGAGAGTCCTGGTCTCTGAGGTCGGTGTAGTAGAGCTTCTCATGGGTAATTACAAACCTTTCTGCCAGCGTCTTGATCTCTCGAAGGTGCGTTGGTCGTATAATACTGTTTAGGAGTAAGCCATACAGACGGCTTAAGTCAAGAAAATTCCTCCAGTATGGTAGTTCTATTGCCCCCTGCATGACAGCTGGACCGTATACCAGTAGGAAAGCCTTCCACTCCGCTGTTTTGAGCTGTTTCATGTCTTCAAGCGCTATCTCCCTTGATGGAGGTGCTATGTACGCTGGTACAGTAGCCTTTGCATCTCGTATAGCGTTACTGATGTGCTCTTTATCTTGGGGAGTGACGCAGTATGACCCTTGGTTGCTTGCTGAAGCGAGTTTAGGCCACTTCGCACCCCACAGTAGACGGAAGACGTCCTGTGACAAGTTGTGGGCAATGCAGTGCATAGTGTCAACTGGAAAGCTAGATGGCCAGAACAACGACGGTATCTTACGCAGTAAACTTCGACGCGTTACTCCCTTCTCATCGTCCGGACTCCTGGTAGAGGGTACCCAGTTGTCAATGAAAACGTCAAAGTGCTGACGAAGAGGCAGACGGTTCGCGTCGATGTTTGTGTGCGGCATGTAGTAGTGACCTGCGCCATCTCGAGTGCCCTTCATCTCACATGTGCGGCATGCGTACACGGCGTTGCCCGGTTCCTTCATACCCATGGCTTTGGCAACCGCCCTACCGTCGCCGGTGACCAGGACAAGATGGGCTCTTAGTGTGAACTCGGAGTTGCCATCGCTAGCATCGATAGCTGAGACGCCGTGGGTGGACAAAAGCCGACATTCGTCAACAAGTGGTTGCAGGAAGGTGTCGAGTGTATGGTTATCATACCCGCCAGGTATTACCATGCTGAGAAGGGTATTTGACTTGGTAAATCGCACCTTCGGGCTCAGGTTGAGTATGTAGATAAACACCACCATAACCTTGTGTAGTTTGGAATCCACGCGTTTGTTGGTTAGGGTAATCTCATCCAGTGACATCTGCAGCGCGAGTTCCCTTTTGTCGGCAAAGTAGCCATTGTCTCTGAGACGCTGGTATATCAGTCCATCCGTCCAATCAGTCAGGTTGGTAGAAGGTTGGCGCTGATGACACTCCTGCAGCTCTCTTGCTCGGATGGCATTACAGAACTGATCAAGGAGACGTTTCTGGAGTGGGATATAGTCGAGCTGCGACATTGGTACTAGAGCCTCGTCTGGGTTGTTGGCGGGGTTATAGCGATCCTCGTTGCACTTCTCTTGCCTGCCTTTGGCTACGAACTGGCACTGGGTCTGTGTTGCAAACGCGCCAGTGAAGGCCATATGCCCAAGTCTACATCTGTCTATCTTCATCACAGGTATGTTGATGGCCTTACGCACCCTACGGCCGTACGTGTCGCCGTCGTGAATGTGTATACCATAGAATGTGTCCATGATGCGTTGAAAGTCCTTCCACATCCGTCGGCCAATTTGGCGGTAGAAGCGATGAAGTTCAGTGTGTTTGATGAGGTTGTTATCTGGATCCTCGCTGTCCATCTCCGCCGTGTCAGAGTCAAGGTCGTTGGCAAGAATCTCAACCCCTCTGTCCATACCAAATACGTCGAAGGGGTTGTACACATCGTCAACCCAGTTCTGGATGTTGCGGGCGTCGTCCTCGTCCTCGTCCTCGGACTTATCCTCCGCACTGTCGTTGTACATACCATGTACTCGACTATTGTCTGCTACGTCACTGTCGTTGAGATCTTGTGGTGGCGGTGGTAGATTGTAGTCGTCTGGTGGCAGCGGTTCTCCAGTAGTCATGGCAATGATGACGTCTGGGTCAAAGCTATGATAGTTGTTCTTCTCTTGAGCTCTCTGGAAGTGCTTCTGGAAGGTACGCATGTTTACTACATGGTCGCCGGAGTGTTTTATGTAGTTGCGGCACTTGCAGACACGCACTTGGTGCACTTGGTGCACTTGGTTGGAGTTGCCAGCCATAAGGTATTGTGATAAAGCCAGACAAACCAGGGTTCCGCTTGTTTTTGATGGGACGCATCTACTAGCACTATCCACTAGCACATGCTCTGGTTACTTGGTTTGCTGCTAATGCAACCTATGGATGCATGGCTTGCATTGAGGCGATCGTCCACAGCTACTCTGATCCAGACTTCCTGGACAGGCTTTCTGGACAGGTAGTCTTAAGCAGTCCCCCGCACGCACTGTTGTCACCACTACAAGATGTCGAAACTTGGGGCTGGTTGCCTCTCTGGCTATCCATCGTGGAAACCAGACTGCACAGAAGGCAAGCACGAGTTTTTCCACATTACAACCATGCGAGTAGGCAGAGGCAGAGTAGCACCTCGCCTTTCATGCGACCGAGACACCCTTCGACTTCCACCAAGTCACTACAAGTAAGAAGAGACGTCTAGTGGAAGTGCACCAGCTGGATTCTAAGAGCATCCTACCTGAAGCTACCACGTACTAATAAACACTGTTTTGGTGCTACGTGCACGCCACTTGTGCAGGCTAGCCACAGTGGGAATAACGTCATCGCTATGCGGCACAACCCAAGTGCGACCAACTTTTTGACTTACTGACTGAGAAGAGACAATCTGGCAGCAGCGCATCTGTGGTATTCAGAGAGCATCCTACCTGTCAATGGGGAAGAAACTTGATTGTATTGGCTTAGTGAGTGGAAGAGCTGAATACAGGAAGGAGCTGCCAAGACGCTAGTTGCGGAGATCACGTGTACAGGTATCCACCACACTGACACTACCCGAAGCTATTACGTACTAATAAACGCAGTTTTGGTGCTACGTGCACGCCGCGCATCCGGACCAGCCACAACAGGTATAACGTCATTCTCTACGCGTCACAGTCCAGATAATGTCAGACTGCACACCCGCCTGGCGTGACCAGGACGTGGACGTCACCATCTCATCCGACCACACGCAGGCTACACCATGCGGTGGATCGCTTATGGGTCGAGCCAATGAGTGGATTTTCTGACAATCCGATCGCTCGGCCAATCAGAGAGCTAGAAACTTGCTTAGTAATCAGATCTTCGAAGTTGCAATGCAATACACCCACCTTCATGATGCTTCAAGGCGTCGAACTTTTCGAATTTTTCAACCACCACGCGATGCCTGTACCTCCACCAAAGCAGAGAGGCTCTGTCGACACCTCCCGTACGCAGCGCGCTGCAGTTATTACCTTGCGAGTAGTCGCAGAGTGGACTTTTGAGCGGATTAGCAGCGCGCTCGGCATCCCGAAGAGCACCTGTATTGGTATTGTCCGACGCGCAACTGATGCCACCAAGAACGAGGATATCAACGAGCTACTTGACTATACTGCCCGGGAGAACAATCGTGAGGTAGCTGGCACTGCCTCGACCAAGATATGGCCGTACTCAGCAGAGTCCGTACTGATCCAAGACGCAGCTTACTGGTATCCGCGCGAGACGTGGCATGAAGCCGTACGCAACTACACGCCGTTCGGAGAGCTTGATCGCACCACGATAGCTAGAATCTGCCGCCTACACCCTCATCCTTCGCGCGATCAGCCGCTCTCTCGAGTGCTAGAGGTCCATAAGCCACCTCTTTCGATCGATCTCATGGATCTACGTGTCGATTACTGCCGCTGGTGTATCTTCTGGCTCGACAAAGGCGCTCTCTTCGTCTTTACCGATGAAACGTTCATCCGCGCCGGCGGCCGCCCACACAAACGTCAGAAAGTTACAGTCGTACAGGGCCAGCCTACAGAGACTCGGAGCCAGTATTTAGAGCCTATACACTTCAGTATCATGCAATGGGGCGCTGTCTGTGAGGATCTACGTGTCCCCTTCCCTCTGCTGCTCTGGGAGATGGAGACACCAGAGGAGAAGGCTCAACACCAGCTAGAACTCGACCTGGAGAACCTCACCGAGCGTCAGATCGGCATCTATCAAGGCTTACGAGCGCGCCGAAACGATACAATTGAGCGTACGATACTCAGCGAGATCAGTAGCAATGTAGAGCTTCACAACCAAGCCAGACGGGCTGCCGGCCGTACAAGAGGCATGAAGCGAGCCCCCAGCCCACAACGAATATTCAAGCCCACAAAGCTTACGCGAGGTGTAAAAACCAGAGGTATAGACTGGTTTCTATACCGTAAATACGTCCTCCACGATCGCCTCTTCCCATACCTACGAAAGCTTCAAGAGCTGAACCCTAACCGGCCGATAGTCGTCGTAGAAGACAATGCTCCAGCACATACAAAAGCAGCTGAAATCTGCACTGCTGAGTACGCGTTACGTGGTATCATCAAGGCTCCACACCAGCCAAATTCGCCTGACTTGAACCAGATAGACCCTCTTTGGGACTACGAGAAAGACCAATTAGATGGGCGTTTTCAGCGATCAAGTAGTAAAGACGCAGTACTTGAAGGTAGAGCTCTTATACAAGACGAGTGGGCAAGAATTGGGCCAAAAGCCCACCAATTCTGTCAGGGTTTTCGCGGCAAATTGCAGCAAGTAATAGATATGAATGGCGACAACAAGTATCATGGATGAAGTAAGCGTCTCTCTAGCTGTTCAAAACACCAAAAATTATCTATAAACGATCAAAATTGAGCTCAGAAATGGCTATGAAAGCTACCCTCTTCTTCTCGAAGTAATGGTGGTGTTCCTATACAAATTGCTACCAAAACAAGTGAGATCGTTCATTGGCCAGAGGCCCTTGTTCGCCACTGAATCCACCGGAAATCAGCCATTGGCTCGACCCATAAGCGATCCACCGCATGGTGTACTGATAGCGACGCTGCCATAGACAGTGACGTAGATGAAGATACAGGTCACATATACAACGCAAACAGCGAGGGACAAGACAGTGCTCTGGAGGACAGATTTGTGGCAGACAGCTTAAAGGTCCCAGAGCGACAGCTGCGTACGGAGATCCATGTCAACCATTTACAAGAACAGATTAGAGACTTGCAGGAGGTGATAAATCGTAGTCGACAAGCCCGCCCGCAAAACGAATCATTACCTCAAGTCAACTCAAGCGCAGCTCTAAGACCCCGCCGTTCAACCCGGGTAAGGACTGTAGCGCTTCATGCCAACGATATACGCGAGTCTCTAGTTTACCAGTCAAGGTCACCGATGCCCACCCAAGTCTCCGACAGCAGTCGATTGAGACAGACCAGGTCAGCGCCCACACGCAAGACCAAGGCCGTTTCAAGAGCGCGAGAGGTCAGCACAGGTGATAGACCACGGACAAGGGCAAGGAAGCCGCTCAGCGACACTGTCTATCCTCCTCCCTCAGGTCGTAGCTAAGCCCAAAGACCAAGAGATGCCCGTTCAGTGACCTGCACCAGGCAAGGTCCACCAACGGGGCGTTTTATCTGTTCTCAACTGCAAAGCCACCACAACACCTTGCAACACCTCAGCCTGCGTGGCATAGCCACCAGTACACGAGGCTGCGCGGAGAGCGGCGTCAGGTTACAGCCATGAAGGAAGATCCGCGTCCCATCCCAGGACGTCGCCGCTTGTCAACGTTTCCTACACAGCTTAGTCAATACGCGCGGGATAGGATACAACCAGACAGCCAGAGGGTACAGGGTCCTTGCCCAAGTCCAAGATCCAGCGATGAGACGCACAAGGTCAGCAAGTTAGAGGCCTGCAAGATAAAGATGCCTCCGTGTGTATGCTCACTTAGACAAACTACCCCGGGTCTCCCCAGTGCATTTCTTCTTTGTGAAGCGGCAGCGAGCGCAGCTATCGCCGGCAGAGCGCATCTTGACTCTCGCAGTACTCTTGTACTTGTAGCACTCGACGACACCATCCCTTATACACCTGTAAAACCTCTTGCTGCCTTGAAGTACCACGCCAGCCGAGGTCTCCATGATGCGACCCACATGGTTCGCGTTACCCTTCTCCGCCCCGGTGAGCTTCTCGTACGCCTCAGGACTGACGGACCACCACTTGCCTGCCCATTGATGTGGGAAGCGCTTGTTGGCCGTCGTGCCGTCAGACCCCACTCGTGGGATGATCTTCTTCTCTTTGCCGTCAGGCAATGAAAAGTGGAACCCAACGCGAAGCTCATCAGGTACAGCACGCGTACGCCAGTTGGCGGCGTCCTCGGAGGTTGGTGGGAAAGCGCAGCTATAGCTACGCACGCTCGCGGGGTCAGCAACTTGATCCGCGTACTCGGCGGCGGACATGTCGAGGCTGCGTTGCATCGCGGTTAGCCACACTCACAGGATGAAGGAGACGATGCCAGACTTACACATGACCTATCAAAGCATGTCCCTGTATTGTACAAGGATAACCGGGCAGCTGCACCAAGTCATCAGCTGCACCAGAGGATGCCCCTCCAACACCAGCGGCAGCGCCAGAGTCGCCCTCAGTCTCAAACCCTAAGGTCGCACCTGCGTGTGCCTGAGCGTCATCGGCGCTGGGAATCACCCCAGACGCGCCTGGCTCCTCGTCGGCGAAGAAGTTGTCCGCCGGCTCAAACCCACCCATAGGGGTGTCGTCGTCGCTGCCAACGTCCGGCACTCCCTCAGTCGCAGAGATTGCTGGTGTCTCGGCCGCGCGTTTTCCAAGTGACCTAGCAGATGTAAGTCGGGCAGTGGGAATACTGCGGTGACCCAGAGTGGACGTAGTCCTATACAATGTCAGCACTGAAGTAGAACACAGCGTTATACATACCTGTCTGTGAACGTCAACTGGGCAGCAAGAACAGGTTCATGCTTTTCTACATGGGGTCTGTGAATGAGCAGTCCTTCGACCATCCCACCTTGGAGCCTGTAGAAGCCCTGACTGTAGAGCTCTTCCTCTGTCTCACTACCAAAACCACCGAAGAATCCCTGACGCAGATACAGAGGAACTTGAGCAGACATGTTGTTCTGATTAGGTGCAATTGATAGAAAAAGCTTGATAACTGGGTGTGGGCAATTTTTTACGCCTATATCGTCTTTTCTGCTAAACAGCAGCGCATTTGTTATAGCAGCAGTAACGTCCTGCGGAGAGGTACGTAGCACGAACAGGCACTTAGAATTGGCCTAGTATGTTGCTGTAGGATGGCAGCAACCTTGTCAAAGGACACAGTTGCTTAGTGACGTAGAGATACTAATGCATCAAGCGAACTGTATCACTGTCCACCAAGGTCGCCTACCGCGAGAGTCGCTACCCAGAGCCACTATTCGCCATCCCTACCCCTACAAGAGTCGCTATCCCCATCGTCCACGAGAGTCACCGACCGCGACAGCCGTTGTCCCCATCGTCTACAAGAGTCGCTATCCCCACCGTCCACAAGCGTCGCTGTCCAAGTCACCACCAACAACTGTCGTCGTCCAGCTTCGCCATCCACAGTCGTTATTGCATATGATCAATGTCTAGCGTCACTGTCCCCTGGCGGTCAGTCAGTAGATATGAAACCCTACCCTCTTCAAGGAAGCGCTCATGGCACTTCACTCAACGAGAGTTCCCACACCCCCCCTGCATTGCTGCAGGAGTAGCCACTCGAGCAGCGTAAAGACTTAACAGGCAGAGAATCAGCAACGATGGGAGTGGTGGCAGTGGTGGCAGTGGTGGTAGTGGTGGTAGTGGTGGTACTCAGACCTTGCGCAAGAGCACAGGGCCGCCAGAGGGGAGCTCCGGGCACCGGCATACAGCCTGGATGGCCTTTTCTATGTTGAACCAACCGAGGCCAAGACGGAAAGCGCGGTTGGTAAGCGCAGCCTTATCCACTTCTACCATAGCCATCTTAAGTGTCTTCGGCCAGCTGGACAAAGAGACAAGGCCACCCGCAAGGTTGTCGAGGTCAGCCTGGGTGGTGATGGTGACCCGAACGAGCGGGTAGTCTCGCGGGCAGGAGAGATCTGCAAGCCTGAGCGAGAATGCAACCATCAGCCGCACAATTCTACAAATTTAGCCTATATCTATGAATCTTTTGACAAGCAATAGCTACCTGGAGAACTGCTTAGTGGCCTTGAAGAATGGGACAGCGCCCACAAGTCCGCCAGCAGAGGAGAGGAAGCGGTCTCCAAAGCGGACGTCGGTGAGCTCGTCAACGGCGTAGGCGAGGATCTTGACGAGGAGCTCCTTGGGGAGCTTAGAGAACGGAGTCGTTGTGTGTGTGTGTGTGTGTATGTTTACAGTACCGAAGGTTAAAAAGAGTAGGGGGACGTCTATCTATTGTTTTTATGGATCCCATCGTGAGCGTGAAGGGTGAGGGTTGAATTACCAATTCTGTCTCTTATCGTGAAGCCTTCCATCTTAGCAAAAGTACGCCGACTTAGCTGTATATGCTAGTGGAAGGGACCTTAGTTATCTTGCATAGATTTTGCACGTTTTTGTAAGCAGTACCTTGATGTAGGATGTACAAAGGTTACTAGCCCTGTCCCTAGCATATATACTGAACGAAGTCTTCTAAGTGAAGCCTGCTACCCTAATACAAGTTTGTTAGCACAATAGATGCTGCAGTATATGCTAATAAAAGAGACTCTGTTTGTTTTGAACTGCATATGCCTGATTCTATAAGCAGTCCCTTAGTGTAGGATGCAAATATGCTCAAAGTCCTTCGTGAAGCATACAGAGAATAGGAGCCAGCCAAACACACATACACCTGCCTGATTTTGTAAGCGGCACCTTGGTATAGGATGCAAAAAGTAGAAAGTCCTTTGTGTAGCATACTGTACTAGGACTTTAGTCTGTTCGCGCGTGTGCACAGACCATTTCAACAACGCGAACTCTAAAGAGGGGTATCTTCTTCAACTACACACGACTACATCAATATGAGAGCTTTTAGCACTAAAATTTCATCAAATCGAGTGCGCGGAGGTGAATTATCAGAAGCCCAACGGATATACTGCTTAGCCCAGGTTGAGGCTGGTGTGTCAACAAGCGAAGTTGCTGACGCGCTGGACTGCTCGCAGCGGTGCGTACAGAAAACAGTACTCCGATGGACAACCAGCTGCAGCACCACAACGCAGCCTCGGACAGGCCGGCCACCTACATTGACTAGTAGAGACCATCGCCGGCTGCTACGGATTGCTCGGAAAAACCCAGGTATTGAGTACCACAAGCTTATGGAGGAGGCTGGACTGTGGGACGCCAATACTACCTACCCCAGCGTTTCTAAGCGTACTGTGCAGCGCGCAATGGCTGACGAGGGATACCGCAAGTTCAGAGCGAGACGTAGGCCAAAAATCAACAAGAACACAGCTGCGGAACGCCTCAATCTTACTAATGAATGGCTGGGGTTTGATTTTGGGAGGCGTACTATCAGGTTCAGTGACGAGTGCAGCGTTGCTCGTGGATCTGGCCACAACACGCCCTGGGTATGGCGACTAGCTGAGGATAAATGGTCGCACGAGATGGTTGAGGAGGTCACCACTGCTCGCCAACCTGCTCGTATGGTATGGGGCTCAATATGGATGACTCCAGGTGGCCGAGCAAGGCGTAGTCGTCTAGTAATTATGAATCGCGACACATCAGCCAAACGCAATGGATACACAGCTCAGAGCTACATACGAGCACTTGAGGAAGGTCTCCAGGACAGCTACAGGCCAGGCGAGTGGTTTATGCAGGATTACGCACCTATCCACACTTCCCAAGTCTCGAAGGAGTGGCTAGAGGTTCATGGTGTTGCTACGATCAAATGGCCACCATACTCACCTGACCTTAACCCTATTGAACACATGTGGTGGGCACTTAAAAAGAAGCTCCATGAGCTGCATCCTGAATTTGACTATATGGGAGACTCTCTAGCTGAGTGGGAGGCGTTCGAATTGGGGTTGATTGAGGCATGGGCTGCTATACCTGACGCACTGATCAAACGCCTTATTAGGTCTATGCCACGACGCCTAGACGCTGTGCGACGTGCAAAGGGCTACCAGACTAGATACTAAGCGTAATGCGATTAATTTGCAACCCTAATTGTCTTATTTGGTCTATGTAGTAGAGAGTTATACTGCTTTGAAGTTGGTAATCAAATGTGGTTGTGGTGGTCCATGCGTCAACGCGAACAGACTTTTGGCACCCGATTGTATACGTATAGCATAAGCCAAACAGAATGCCTGCTGGCCAGCCAAACCTGGTGAGCTTGGTGATTCACTTCACTAACAGAGATTGCTTAATTGCGATACCTTGTCTTTGATGTCAACCCAAATCTAAGTGGTTTTAGTAAATATATATAGCGTATATATATCAAGAGATTACAAATATTCTTATATGAAACTATACCTTTAGTTGCGCCACCTTTGCTAGTAGTGCAGAGGTTTACGCTGCATTGTATTTAAGACCCTTGTAGCAGCTAAAATCCCACGTCGACTACAGCGGCTGAGATTAGTAATTCTAGAGTTCTAGGTTCGAGCCGGCCAAGGAATACCTTATAGTTGTTTTTGCCCATCTTTATGCTTTTTTGCTTTTTTTTGGCTGAACCCTCCACTCGATCGGAACCAGCTTTCTATAGGTGCATTCTTAGAGGCATACTTTGTATGTGATACCTTCAGGTAGGATGTACAGTAAGATTTGTCATTCGACGTTCTGGGCACCGAACGCGTTCGGTGCTCTGAGCACCGAAAAATGCCTGTTCGGTGTCCGGGAAACCGACCGTACTCCTCAGGGATAGACTTCAGGATGGACGCTCGAACCACAGACAACCTCAGACAACATAGTAGCGCTGCCATCTTGGTTGAGATATTTTAATTTTTTTAAGAACACAGAACATGACCCGATACCGTGCTCATTTTTGACTGAGAGGAAAAGTGGTACTCTAAAGAGCCATGTGTCAAGCATACTTTTATATGCTTCTGGGAAGCTGAGTAGCTCAGCGGAATTGAGGACAGGATGAACCGGCTTGAGATTCCATAAAGCGAGCACTAACGTGGTTCACCACCGAGTCGCCAACCCCACCGAGTCGTCAGCTCTCCCCACCAACACGCCTGCGCGGCAACGCTGCGCAACACCACAACAATCTTTTTTACTATACACTACAGTAGATTATACTTCAGATTCTTCGCTATCATCTGCATCCTCTATTTCTACCCTACAGGTGCGGGAATTGTGCCCAACCTCGCCGCAACGGCCGCAGTGCCTCTCAGCGCGCACCCTCTTTGCAGGCGTTTCGCCGTCCTTACGACTACTACCCTCCCTCTCAGCAATTAAGTCTGATACCTCGCCAACTGTTAAGGTCTCTTCTACCCGTACATACCGCCTTTTCCGGCCCTTGCGCTTTGTAAGCTCTTCAATTGCGCTTCGCATACGCGCCTGTTCCTCCTGCAGCAACACCATATTATGCGCTATCTGCTGCGCGCCTTTACTCAGCTGTCGTACCTGCTCATCAAGGGAGCTCGCTAAGGAACCTGAGCGCCTTTGCATCCTCTGTTGAATGAGCGTAGTCTGAGCTTCTAGCTCTTTGGCGTTGCGCGGCGTCTTCGCCTCCCACGCGGCGTCGTCGCGCTGTGGTGGAGTTGGCGTGCGCAATCTCACATCAAGCTTCGACAACACTGCATCTGGGTTAAATGGAACTAATCCAGCGCCTCTAAACCCTGCGCGAGCGTTCTCCTCAGTAAATGTCAGGTCGTAGGCAGCTTTAAAGGCTGGTAGGAAGGTTTCCTTGCTGATGTGGTGGATGTGGTTGCGCGCCAAGGCTGAGATGCTGTCGCCATAAGAGCGCTTCAACGGCGCAAAGCAGGCGACGTCAAGAGGCTGCAGCAAGTGCGATGAGTGAGATGGCATGCAGAGAGCGATAATCTTGTTCTCCTTGCAGTAGTCCTGGAAAGCAAGCGAGCAATGGCTTTCGTGGCCGTCAATAATGAGCAGCCTGTACGCTCCTACAGACTTTGCATGCGTATTAAAGTGTTTAAGCCAGTCAACCCCTAGATCGTTGCTTGTCCAGCCATTTGGACTAACTTGGATAACCCAGTCGCGTGGTATACCCAGCTCAAACCAGGTAGAGATTAGGACCTTGCCAGCGAAGATGATGAAGGGTGGGATGCGCTTCCCTGTCGCGCCGACAGCTTGTATCAGGGTAGTCCATTCGCGATCGCCAGGCTGTAGTTTCTTTGCTTTCCCAGGCTTATCTGAGCCTGTCACTACAAGCTGAGACGTGATCTTGCCCATTAAGAAGCCTGATTCATCAAAGTTCCAGGTGTCCTCATCAAGGATACCGTACTTTGCCTTCACCGATTGAACCAGGCTGAACCAGGGCTCGATAACCGCTGGGTCTTCGCAGGCAGCTCGCTGGCGATCGTACGGACGGCTCCATCGCGTTCGCAGCTCAGGAGTACGCTTAATAAACCTATCAACCCAGTTCTTGCCAGTAGGGTTGCCTCCGCGCTCTCCCAGCAGTCTATCCGCCATATCTCGTATGTGTGCCTTCGAGAGTGGTACACCACGTAGACTCTCGTCAAGTATACGCTGTATAACCACCTCCTCCTCTAGCTTTGTCAGGCTCTTGCAGTTTGGCTCGCAGTCGCGTCGGGCGCGTCGTCCAGCGCGTCGGTCTCGGATTGTTGTTCGGGGGACGTTGTAGATCTCTGCAGCGCGATTTTCGCTTAGAATTTGCTTTAATTTAATATCAGAGATAGCAAGGTAAATGTCTCCTTCATTATAGGACTTTTGCACGTTGCGTTGTTGAGACATTACGCGTTGTTGCCGCGCAGGCGTGTTGGTGGGGGAGAGCTGACGACTCGGTGGGGTTGGCGACTCGGTGGTGAACCACGTTATACCTTTCTAATAATATCACAGGATTTTGTAGTGTAGTACTATAGTAATGCTTGCAATCAATTTGTGCTACTTATATTTACTTGGAAGTGTGACGTTGCGGCCGCGGCGGGTGGTGACGGGTGGGGGAGCTGAGGGTACCTCTGCGGCTCTATCACCACCCACATCATCCCTATCACGTTTCTGACGCCTGATTGGCTGGATATGGCCTTTTGAGGCCTTCCTCTTTCCCTTTTGGGATAATTGTATAGCTTTTTCAGCGTCGCGGGCTTCTTTTTGACGATGTTTTTCAGCTGCCTGTTCAGCCTTGGCAGCTACTCTCTCCTCTCTCTCTCTCGCGCAGCACGCTTCTCCTGAGCTTCTCTCTCTCTCTCAAGCTTCTGAGCGTGCCTCTGCTCCTTCACCATCAACTTTCTGTGCTCTTCTTCTCTCTTTTCATGTCGTTTGACTCTTAAATGGTGGCGAGCTTCCCTCATCTTCTTAGGGGAGTACCAAGCAGCTCCCCCGTGGTCAGGGTGAAGGTCTAGAGTACTACTCTTCTTCTTATGCTTCTTCTGAGTCTTCAGTACCTCCTTGAGGCCTGAATTTTCGTGGTGGAGTAGTGAGTTTTTGATTGTCAAGTGGTGGAGAGACCGTCTGATCTTTTTGGTATCTCTACTGCCTTCATCCTTGGTGATACCACGTACCAGAGTATCTATTTTCAACCAATCGTCGCCGGAGTATACTGAAGTACTGCTATCGTCACTGTGGGAGCTCTCAGGGGTATCCTTGAATCGGCGGAGAATGACGTTGGCTCGGAGGGGTTGGTTGGTTGGTTGGTTGGTTGGTATTCATTTTTCGTCTAGTTGATGGGGATTAAGTCCACCATCTCGCCTCCCGAAGGGCATATACGACGTGCTAAGCTATGGAATTACAGTGCTGCCACACTACCTTAGAAAGCATTTCTTGCCTGCGCGGGTATTGCTACCATTTTAAGCTACAGCTCCCCGTCCAGTTGGGGAGACTGAGCAGTGTGTGTACATCAGGGTGGTTCCCTTGTGTGTATTCAGAGGCGGTGGCTCGGAGGGTGAGATACCCGTGGCTGCAAAGGACCTGAGTATCAACTCAGGAGTAAAAGTAGCTATCCACGCCTTCCAGAATAGAGGAAAGAAGTCACTCTTTTTGATAGATGATAGTCCTTGGCCGTTGTGGAGGTGAGTTGTGAGTGCTTTTGAGTAGGCTGTTGAGAGAGGTTTGAACATCACCACATCAAGTGGCTGAAGTGTGTGAGTTGAGTGAGCAGGAAAAACAGCCAGGAGTATCTAATTCTGATCACAATACTCTAAAAAATCCCACGAGAGGTGAGAAGCGTGATCGTCAAGGATAAGTAGTCGCCATTTTCTTCGTACTTTGGTCTTGGTGAAGCGATCAAATACTTGTTCAAGCCAGGCAAGGCCTATATCGTTGGTAGTCCACCCTGCGGGAGATGAGGAAACAAGTACTGAGTGTTCCCCTGACTGTATTTCCTCTACCCAGCTCTCCTGGATAGTGCTGTTGGCTGAATCGTAGATGAGGCCTGGCGACAGAGCTGATCCATCGGCGCATATACAAGCCAGGATAGTCAACCATGATTGATTACCATCCTGAGTAGATGCTCTGATCTCCTTCTTCTCCCACATTCGTCTGCTGAACACGTGCTTTGTTCTGGCAGTCACTCCGATCATGAAGCCCTTCTCATCCATATTGTAGATATCCTATTGCGGTGGAGAATGTAGCAAATTAAAGTGCAACTGCGCAAAGCAGTAATCAGAGTATGAAGTGTATTGTTGTCCTGTCTTGTTGTTCTGCTTGAGCTGGCCTCTTCAAGGCTAGCAGCAGGGTCTGTTTACATGACGTATCTCTGATGCTTGTAATGGGAGAAAGTGCTCATGAAGGTGAGGGAGGAGCGCCAGGACAACACACGTGACACGCGCAATGCCCTTACCTCCCAAACCGTAACATATCCTCACTCCTGATACCATATTCGGCGATCTTATCGCGTAACATGTTAAATTATAGCTCATATTTGGTATATGAGTCAGCGTTGTGACGCACAGTATCCATACCCGTTGAGTATTTGGAGATCAGATCAATAGAATGCCGGTTGATAAACCTGGTAACCCAGCTCTCACTGACGGGATTTTGAGCTGCTTTTGGCGCGAAATTCTGAATCATCTCTCGTGTAGGTGGTAAGGATCGATGATTAAGCTCCTCAATATACTTGATAAGCTCTATTTCTTGTTGTGGGTTGAGCTTCCGTCGGTTGGCGATGCGGGTAGTGATTGGCGTTGTAATTGCCTTGTGCCGACGCGTCAAAGTTGACCGCACAATACCATACTTTTTGGCAATATCAGTATAGCAGATCTTTTCGCCAGGCTTTAATCTATCTATCTCTCGAAGGGCTGCCTCTAGCGACATCGTGGCGTTGAGTTATGGTGGTGTGAAGTTTGACGCGTTTCGTGTTCGGCGCGCATTGAGTGAATCCGCGCATTGAGTGCACGGACACGGTATCGCTTAACGTAAAGCACCACCGAGCCGGTCACACCACCGAACCGGTCAAAATGTCTTGGCACAACCAACACACGTTGCAGCAATCTAGATTACTCGCTACCAAACAGCGACCCAGCGTACTGTGTGCTCACATTAGATTTAGAAGATGTCTCTGCATCTTTCTAGCATGTTCGCACGTTGTGCCCAGTCTTACTACAGTTCCCACAGCGTCGAACAGATGATTGAGCTTCTTCTTGACCACCTCCACCCCGAGTCTTCTTGGACGGCTGAGCTGCCACAGACGCCTCAGCAGCCACTCGTGATGTTGCAGGGCCATACTCAAGTGTGCCACCGTGCTGAATCCGCTTTCGTTTACGCGATTTCCTCTTAGTTATCACTGTTAACTGCTCTTCAAGCTCTTGTACGGGGGTTGCATACCCAGCAGCGCAGATGCTCTGAATAACAGTAACCCACTCGCGATCGCCTGGTTGAACAAGCTCTGGACGGGCACGTCTCTCTGAGCCTGTGACAACCTTTGAAGACAAGGCAACGCCCATCTGAAACCCAGTTTCATCAAAGTTGTGGATGTCTTCGTTGTGGATGCCGTACTTGGCTTTGGTACCCTCCACCAGCTTGAACCACGCGCCAATTGTCTCAGGATCTTCCTACAGTATTCTCTGTTGATCCTTTGCTCAGTTGAAGGCCATTTTGAGCTTGTCTGAACGCGATACAAAGCGCTCAGCCCAGTTCTTGCTAACTAGTCCTCCACCACGCACGCCAAGTATCTTGTTGGCCATATCTGCCACCTCACACAGATGAGGCGCAAATCCTCGCGAGTCAAGATCAAGTATATATTGGACAATCGTCTGCTGTTCAGCTATAGTAAGCTTAAAGCAGTTTGCGCGTACGCTGAGGCGGAATGGGGTTTTCTTGGCGCGTTCAGAGAGTCTGCGCTGATCAACGTTGAATGCTGCTGCAGCAGCTCGGTAGCTTCGAAAATAGCCAGTATTGTAAGCCTCAAGGGCAAGCTGTAGTCTCCCTTCGTGTTGAAGCAATTTCTCGCGGCGTTGTTGAGACATACTATGAAGAGCAGAGTTGGAGTGGTCTTGGCATATTTTGACCGGTTCGGTGGTGTGACCGGCTCGGTGGTGCTTTACGTTATCTAATGCAATGTTTGTTTGTACAGCCCATCGTGCCTATTGCATGTCGGGTACCGTGCATGTGATGCCAAAACGCCGACGCTATGCGATGCTCCATTCACATTCTCCTAAGAGGTAGACTTCGTCAACAGAAAGCCCACGTTACTCTCCGCCTGCTTAAGTGTCTCCAGGAACACATCATCGTCAACTGCCACAGCAAGCTCCTCTAGATCCATACCGCCTTCTTCATCCTCGCTCAAGTGTTTTGTGTCAATGTGACGATACTCCATCAGCATCCTGAGCTTTGGCATCTTCGCTTTGCGACGGCTCTCTATCTTGGCTTCCTGCTCTTCGATATCTACTTCACTGGCCTTCTTCAACCCTGGAAGAAGTGGTTCATCGTCGCTGTCATGCTCAATTTCGTCGACATCGACAGATTCGTCAAGTTTGGCTTCCGGCACCCCCCTACAGTCACACGTGCAGCCAAGTAAATCGTGCGTTTGGCATGTTTCACGATCGTCCAGGCGGAACAGATCGCGCAGCTCATCTCTGGAGAAGGAGGACGCGGATTGTTTGTTGTCGACGACTGCGTTGGCAAGACCCATCTTCATGATTTGGCGTTGATAGATCTTTTCGTCGAGACCGCCTTGAACAAGGAACCTATAAACTTTACAGGGTAGCTTCTGTCCGTCTCGATGGATACGCGCCATGGCTTGCAGATCAGTCGCGGGGTTCCAGTCGATGTCGAAGAGTACGATTCGCGATGCGCCGATGAGGTTGAGGCCAACGCCACCGGATTTCGCAGACAGCAGGAAGGCGAAGTTCGCGGCTTTGGGTGTCCTGTTGAATTTCTCTACCAGTGCTTGTCGCTTGTTGGCTGGCGTACTTCCGTCTAGACGCAAGTACGTGTATGACAGTGATGTCAAGAGCCGCTCAATCATATCAAGAGTCATAGTGTAATTCGACACAATCACGATCTTCTCTTCTGTGCTGGTGTATAGTCGATGCACAAGGCTGTCGAGCAGACGCAGCTTTGTGCTTGAAGCATGCGAGTTCAAGATGTGTGGAGGGATGAGTGGAAGGATTGATTCTATCAGCTCCGACTCTTTACTCTCGCTGTCCTTCTTCGACTTCAACAAAGATGGACTGTTGCATACCTTCTTCAGTATAGTGATGAGCTGCAAAGCCATGTCCATGTTGCCATAAGCTGCCGTGAACAGGGGGGAGGAAAGTATGTTGCGATAGGCTTCGGCTTGCGCTTTTGTCGGTCTGCAAAAGACAATATGCTCAGTCTTTGGAGGCAGGTACTTCGACAGTACGTCCGCGGTACGCCGGATCATGAATCGGCTGGTCAAAATCACCAGTTCCTGCCATCTTGCTTCGCCCTTCTCCAGCTCTGACTCGCTTGCATCTGGCTGACGGCTTCGCAAAATAGGAGCTTCGAACGAACGCTTGAATGCGGCTCGTTGGCCAAGAAGACCTGGGTTTACGAAGTCGATCGCAGTGTAGAACTCGCCCAAGTCATTCTGAAGCGGCGTACCTGACAGGATTATACGCCGTTCAGTATTCAATGACTGGATGGCCTGCATGGATTTGTTATTTGCCGTTTTCAATCGGTGGCCTTCGTCCGCAATGACAATGTCGACGCCAGCACCTCTCTTGAGCTCTTCCTGCACCGTTCGAAGCATCTCGTATCCGATGATGAGAACGTTGTAAGCCTTGCCCATCGTAAAGTTCGCAATCTTCTTGTTCTTCGCATCAGCAACGTAGACGCCAATCCTCTCGTTACCGAGCCATTTGCGAAACTCGCGCTTCCAGTTGTCGACCAGACCGGCTGGACATACGATCAGCGCTTTCGTTATGGCTGGTGGGCTGTCGTGGATCGGGTTCTGCTTGAGCAAAGTCCAGAGCAGGGTGATGGTTTGTAGAGTCTTTCCGAGTCCCATTTCATCAGCCATGATTGCACCTTCACCCTCGCTCCTCATGCCCATCACGCATTCGTACAAAAATTTGACGCCTTCCCGTTGGTGATCGCGGAGGTGCTTGCTTAGAACAGGATCGACAACCACATCCACGACTTGTTTCCCCTTGGGAATTACCAAAGGCCTCTTCATGACCAGTGCGTTTGGCGTGTTCGGGTCGTGGCGAGGAGTTGGTATTGATGGATTGCGCTGCGATAGCACTGTGTTGGACAGCACCGGTGTCTTGAACTGCTGCTTCCTGTTCAAGGATGGATTATATTCGGTGACAGCGCTCTTAGCGCTGCTGGAAGACTCGGTCCTCTTCACCTTTGCCTTGCTGACAGGAGTTGGCTTGCTCGCAGGTAGCGGCTTGTATCCAGGTTCTGTTCGCTTCACTGTCTGCTCGACAGGTGTAGCCGCTGCCTTGCCCATGAACATGCGGCCCGACAGATAGTCTTTCTTGTCGATAACACCATCAACCTCAACCTCCTTGCCGCCAATCGACAATGCCGAGCCGGGAAGCAACGGGTCTTTACAGACTCCCTTGCCCATCTCCTTGCCTGAGTCGCTGTCTGTGAGAGTGCCAAGTCCATTCACCACGACAAGCACGCCGTCACCATCCCATGTTTTGTTCTTCTTCGCAGTGAACTTCCGCCACAACACAGTATAATAGTTACCACTCGAGTCTACTGGCGGGGTCTGAGGCGGCGTGGGATTGTGTATGTCGATCAATGGCTTTCGAATCGCGGGTGCAGCGCGCACAAGAGGCTCGTCATCGTCGGACTCGGAGAGGCGTCGTTTCTTAAGCGGTGGTGGGCCATTGAGTGTGTTGACTCTTCCTGCGACCGAGAGGGGCTTAAATGGTTTGAACGGCTTCATTGCGTGTGTTTTTCGCGGGCTGCAGCATCTCACCAGCGTGAGCGCTCATGTGTGGGGATAAGTGGCAAGAAGTCGCGAAACGGGGAAACACCGAAGCGCGACGCGTTCGGCAGGCGCGCTAGCACGTGAGCGTCAAATCACCTCCAAAGGTTCTCTTCTCTCTTCCGTCCACATTCTAACACCGACAGCCCTTCCATCAACACTCCCTCCGTTTTCCATGAAACCTAGAAAATCTATCTGTCACACTGCTACAACGACGTACCTTGCGTCCCGCATGAGCTGTCAAGTTTGAAGTTGTTTCAGCGAACAGCGGATGCCGCGTAGTCGGCCACGAAACATCACGACTTGGGTGTTGTAGAGATGCGTCAGACTTCCAAGCCGACGAGCATTCAGAGCCAACAATATGGCATTGCATACGTCCCGTATGTGAGACCAACGACTGCTGAACATCTACGGCAGCCGAACGTGCAGTGCCCATATAGTGCCTGTTCTTGACGAACACCCACTTAGTGTACAAGACCCCGCTCTGTTTCGAATCAATGAGATTCTTGGCGAGACGCGTGGATGCATAGAGCCAAGACTTCCTTGACATGTTTGACAGGCTGTTCTCCCGTCGTGGTCCAGACATCTAATATGTACGATACTCGATGATCAGGCGGATGTACGAGGGTCTTCCACATGCGGTAGGCATGTGAAGCAGACTGTTGTATAAAGGTAAATGGACGTCCTTCGGGATTTTTCTTCCTTACTTCAATCAACGCACCTGTCAGACCCGCAACTTCATCTACACAGCTTTCGAAGAGTCAAACGCCGGTCATACACACGCCTCCAAAATGAAGCTCACAACCATCTTCCTCACTATCGGCACACTCGCAGCCACGGCGGCAGCATCATCCCCATTGCCCTCATACGCAAACATCCACATCAACATTGCACCGGCAACCGCGATATCCAAATCCCGCGTATCATCTACGTTCGCCGCACGCGAGCCCCTCGCACTCGACTCCCAAGCAAACACAGCAATAGAAGCCCTTTCGCACGCCATTCGCGACGCATCGGCGCGAGCAAGCCGCTTTAACGGCATGGGCAGGAGAACGCCTGAACCTCGCCAATCGGCGTACCTGTCACGCCCCATCCGCGGCGCCTCAACAGACACACTCAAGTCCCAGAGCGGGTTAAGAGGGATGAGCGTACGCTCACGCACTGCGCGTGAAGCCGAGTTTTCGAATTCCAAGACGCAACGCCAGTCGGCTGATGTCTCGAGCCAGCGCCGCGCAGCAGACGGGGAGGCGCAAGCGCCCAGGCGTGGCATGGGCAAAACGAGGAAGCAGTAGACCAGTTTTAGACGACAGTAGGGGCGGGAGGCGAAGTTTCTGGCTCGCCAGCTAAGGTGTGAGACAAGTTCTTGAGACCTGGACGACCAGACCAAGATCAGGGAGGCACTTTTTGTACATACTTTCACAATCTACACACATTTCACAATACCGCCTTGCCTTCACTCTGCTGTGCCAATACCCTCACGCCTCGACTCTGCCAACGGGGTGGGAATAGGTAGTCGTCTCAACTTGCCACCTTACTACAGCTCCCAGGCTCCGCCCAGCCAATGGAACGCGTGGCCTAGTATTTATTGCAGAAGGCGGCGGCTGCGAACTTTTGCCGTGCACATCGCTGTTTGAGCCACGTACTCATCTATTCATTATTGTTGAAGCTGAGCGCAAGAAGGTTGACGCAAGGTGAAACGTGAATGGCTGGTCACACCGTGAACGATTCAGCGAGTTCCCTTTAATGTCTGATTCGACAGGTGTGCAGCAGCAGCCAGTCTTGATTTGACGGGGAACAAAGCGAAGCTTCACAGTCTGGTAGCTGGAGGACGAGACGTGGTGTAGATGCCAGAAATCGCTCGTTGGCCATAGTTGCTGGTCGATAACCATCATTGACACGAAGGCATACTTTTGTAGGGACATCGCAAGACCGAAAAGATGCGGTTGAATCTTCAGAAACGTACGAACGCTGTCCATATACACACTACATTAAGAACCGAGATATGCCATACTGATGCGCCTTTTGCTACACTAATTGAAACGACCAAGCTATAACAGTGTGGATTTGATAACAAATCCCAAGACCCTGATCGCCTGGACACTATCTTAAAAATCCCAGCAGGCCATCGCCGCCGCGTCAGACTCTTAATTCGAAGTCGTTGCTCGCTAGAATTGCAGTCTGTCGCCTGCCTCCAACGTCTGACAGTGTCTTTGCTACAACACTGGTCCCAGCAACACATGGTTCGTCCGTGATGAACTGATACTTCGCTCTGTAACATGGCTTGCCGGTGACCGTATGTTCATGATACATGCAAGATTTAGTGAGGTCTAGCGGATCTTGCATATCGCTTGATCTCGCTGAAGAAGTGATGAATGGCGCAGCAGCTGTCAGGAGATCAAGTTGAAAGCTGACCGGGAAGTCTTTGAGTCGCTTCTTCTCGAAACCCTGTGGTCCCTTTGACTGTAGGCACAAATTCTGCGCAAACTTGCGCAGTGGCGAACCTTCTTCAGTCATGGCGTAGATGGCCATAATTTGAGATGCTGTGAAGCGGCATTGGCCCTTGAGCGCGCGGAACTCGAGTATATTTTCGATGAGAGCGTCAACGATGGCGTCCTGGAAGTCCATAGCTTCGAGGTGTTTGGCGACCTTGTACAAGTGTAGGCATCGTGTGAGCTCTGCAGCATTGGCCTCTTTCATAAACAGCAGACCGGTGTACAGGAACTTGGCAAACACAGCGAAGTCTTCCACTGTTATATCCGGTAACATGATTGGCTTGCCATCGTGTGATTCTCCGCAGTGGGCGTCCGTTGCGATCGCAAAATAGTTCGAACTCTTGCGCAAAGCGTGGCTGTGCAGCATGAAGGTCTTGCAATTGGGCTTGATACCGACGTGGATGGTGACTATAGTTCCGAAATCGCTGTTGGAGTTAGTGCTGTAAGCATTCAGTTCGTCATATTGTTACCTTGGACCTGCCGATGTCGCACGGCGCACCTTCCACGGTGGTTCGAGCGACATTGAGGCTGTGTTGTCGATTACTATACCGGGGCTTGAGCTTGATCTGTCCATTCCTCGCTTGAGTCAAGAAATCGTGGGTGGAGTGGCGAGGACTTTAGAGAATTGAAGAGGGTTGCCGACTATGAGGTAGCAATGTTGGGCAGATGAGCTGTAATAAGCTTGTGAGTGGTGGGTTAGTGCGCACGTGCTGCAGGGAAAGAGGTCCTGGCAACAAGGAAAGAGACAGGCGCAAGACAAGGGTGAAGCAAGGGGCGTTTGTATGGTCCCTCACGAAGGAAGTGCAGAGGCAATTAGGGCCCAAGTTAAAAATTAGTAAGAGCACTGGAGGGCGCAATGAGCAGTGACTGGTAAACCGTAGCCTTGATTATGAACGCCATTTGATGCATGTTCAGGACGCACTTAGTCCTGCGCAGCACTCGAAAATTCACTCTTGTAGTACTGAAGCAATGGTCAGCATACGGTTGCGGGCTTGTGGGGTTGCACTGCGACAGGACGCCAGACCTCTAGGAAGGCAGCACTCACCTCTGAGACATTCTTTGCCAGCTTTGTGTCCTTCAGCTTCGACTTCGCATTTGGAATAGACCAGTTGTTGACGCCCCACCACCACCTTCGTATCCTTGCGCCAACACTCTGCCCGCTGAACTTGGCCGACCTGTTCCAGTGCCGCCATCCGCTGAGGATGAGTGTCCACACCACGCCCTGCGCAAAGCACATAAAAACCTGCGATGGGTAAGCACGTGGTCCCCGAGGCTTTGACACGGATTCTCCCTACCTGATCCCGTAACGTGATCCATGCAACGCCCTGCCACGACTCTGCCTTCTCGATGCTCTTCAGGTAGCTCTGTTCGAATCGCAGATCGGGCAGCGGCGGCATAGTCTGCTTCCGCGGCACCGGGTTAAGTATGCTGGTCGGGATCTCATCTTCATCAATGTCCGAGTCGATGTCGGCGTTCTTGTCGAGCGTAACGGGCTGTTTCTGGGACGCGGCGGTCGATGGGTTCAGGTCGTGACGTGGTGAGGGGTGGCGATTGATGGAGCCAAACTGGAGGGTCGATGCGAGCTCGCTGACGCCGGGTTCCTCCATTGCGCAGTGTGATTGTGGCTATGATGCTGGTCAACCTTGATGGGGAGCTGTGGTGGTGCCGCGGTGCCTCGGAGTTGCACCTCCATGTCTTGGCTTGACGTCGATGGCCCCTGCGGTGGACCCCACGAAAGCTCACCACCACCCCATACGCTCTGCCCACCACTCCACCCAATTCTTACGCCCTCACACACGCCATCATGGGGAACCAGCCGTCTGCGATTCTGGACAACATAGCCTCCGGCTCGAATTGTACGTGCAGAAGCAGCGAGCGTCGCTGCTCATGTATAAGCCTGCGGGGCTGAAAACCGAGTACTAACACACGCCAGTCGACCGCGAGGAGGTTGACAGACTGAGAAAGAGGTTTATGAAGCTTGACAAGGTGCGACACTGTTAATTCATGCTATCGCCCAGCAGACCAGGCAGCAGCTCACACTATGCAGGACAACTCAGGTACCATCGAGCGTGACGAATTCCTAGCCCTCCCCCAGATCTCCTCGAACCCTCTCGCAACACGAATGATTGCCATCTTCGACGAGGACGGTGGCGGTGACGTCGACTTCCAGGAGTTTGTCTCTGGTCTCTCAGCGTTCAGCAGCAAAGGAAACAAGGAAGAGAAGCTACGGTTCGCTTTCCGTGTGTACGACATTGACCGCGACGGCTACATCAGCAACGGCGAGCTCTTCATTGTGCTCAAGATGATGGTTGGAAGCAATCTGAAAGACCAGCAGTTACAACAGGTATGTGGAAACGAGGAAAGAGCTTGCAGCGACTGCAGACAAATCGCTGACGCTCATGGCAGATCGTCGACAAGACCATCATGGAGGCTGACCTGGACCATGACGGCAAGATTAGCTTTGAAGAGTTCACCAAGATGGTAGAGAACACAGACGTGTCGATGAGCATGACCCTGGACCAGTTCTAAGCCCCTTCCTAATGACGAACGAGATGGTATACTGGGCATACTTCTCCCGGCGAGGCGTTTGTGGTGTTTTGGGCCTACTTGGACGGCTTTGACGATATCTGAATCCATCAACATACGATCGAAATCCACGGAATCCTACCCATGATCCTTTTCTGACGCACTGAGACATTGACCTTGCTAACACACGTAATACTAATTGCCCTGCAGATCAGGCATCACTGACGCCATATCAAGCGAGAAGGCGTTAGCGAAGCGGGCTTGCTCAACTCACTAACCCAGCGCTTCTCTCCCAAGAGCTCAATACCTAACACACTTGCTAACGGAGAAGGTATGACTGACATCAATTACCATGTTGAAGAGCAGCGATCGGTCTTCTACCGTCTTCGGGTGTTCTATCAGCAGCCTGCAGGCCTGAGACACGTGGCCGCCAATCCCTCGGGCCAGAAGCGCCTTCATGTTTGCTTCAGCCTTCTGCACAAATTTGCACGTGGTTTTCAAAAATAGTGGTACTTCCGGTGAAGCAGAACAAAGAAGGACTGGTTCTTGCGAGCTGGATCCCGACACAACGCCAGCGGTGCGCAAGCATTTCTGGAAACCCTACTGAATTTCTAAGACCAGCAGTTTGTGCACTGGACAACCACCATGGTGAAAACATCATTGCTCGTCCACCTTTCTTCTCTATATATTTCAGTGTCGGGCAGGCACTGTCTGGCGATTCAAACTCATAACAAGTGATCTGCTGAGGCTCATCGTCGCCTTACCTGCTTAATTGTTCAATTTGAATCATGGGTCTATCGGCACAGCAATGCAACATACAACTTCTGGCAATTTACGCAACAAAGTTCGGTTATTCGACACCAAGCCCGAAAACCTGGTTTCCAGGACGCAAGTTTCAACGTATGAACCGCTCAGAAATCAGTGGTTTGACGCGCGAAGTCTATCCTGGTCGTATCCGGATCGGTAAAAATAAATCAGACTGTAGGATAACCCTCTGGGCCTATCTTCAAAAACAATCCACCACTCACGAACTTGCGATATGTCACTATATAGTGGAAAAACTCAATGGGCTCCAGCCAGTCTCTTGCAACCAAATCAATCTTGCAGAATGGGAATGCGATGAGTGGACCAAGTATGTAGCTGCACCGGGCTCGCCCATGAAGTGTGGTTCTCCAGATTGGCACAAACGGATTCGAATAATGGTCCTCATAGCCTTGCTACTGGCTGGCTACTATGATGGACCCGCGACCATCAACGATACGGCTATGGCCGCGCACAAGCAAGTGCATGCGCCGTTGTGGCAAGCTGTTCGTGAGCATCTCAACGATCATAAGGACAAGGAAGTCCAGACCCAACAAGAGCAGGTCGGGACCACTACCCAACATCCATCGACTCTTGGTAACCAAAAACGCTCTTTACCAACAGAAAAAACTGACGATAATCGAGTTATTAAACGTGCTAAGTCAGAAAATAATAACACTGTGAAATCGTCGAAGGATGCCGATGTAAGTACTTTGCTTCCGCACGTTGGTAGACATTAACCAAGAATAGAATGAAGGATCATGGGAGAACTTCTATGAGGAAGAGACTGCAGCTTTCGAGACCAATATCCCGGACCTGGCAGCTGAGAAGTCGAAGTTGCAAGCGAAATTCTAGGAATCTCAGCATCTGATGGCCAAGCTCGAGGAAGAGAAGCGAGGGTGTACAGTGAAGCTCGAAGAAGTAGAAGTAAAGTTAAAAGCAAGAGTAGAAGATGAGAGGCAGACAAAAGAGAGATGTATTGCTGTAGAAGTCAGTGTAGCCTATCAGGTCCCCGAGATATATCTAACTTTCCACAGACGATCTATAACAAGCAAAACAAGACTCTTGGTGCTTTGCGAGAAGAAAACACCAATTTGAAAGAGAAATACGTCACCTTGAAAACGACCCTCAACAATTCCGAGGCGAAGGTTCACGAACAAGCCAACGCTATGCATGATCTCAGCGCAGCCAAAGCGGAATCAAATGAAAAAATTACCAACCAGAAAAAGAAGATAGAGGCCCTTCAGGCGAGCCATATCGCGTCGTGTACGCAAATTGCTGACCTGCGCGCGAAACAAGCCATTTCCCACAAAACCATCACCGAAATGAAAGAAGAGGTTGGCGAGTTGCAGAAGGAGGAAGGGCGCCACCGGCAGGACCGCATTCGCCATGCGATGGATACTTGCCGTCCTCTGTACGAAATGCGACGTCGGAAGCTCAGGAGCCAAGGATTGAGCGAAGCTGAGGCGTCGAAGAAAGCAGAAGAGTTCTATCATGTGGAATTTAAGCGCCACCTGTAGACTCAACGACGCGCGACTTGTTGCTTGCTGTTATTCAAGGTACCTCGTCCGTTTGAGGTGTCACTCAAACTGCAGATGGTTGGTCAGCAGGGAAGACTTGCTTATTTCAATCTGTATTTTTATTGTTTTCTTAACGTACTCCACCGGTGAGCGGATCATACGAGTGAGCGGATCACTCTGCCAAGACCACGCCAAACGAAAACACGACAAACAGCGAGAACTCAATTTCTGGAATTATCGTCACAAAGGACTGCAAATACACCCGCCAAAGGCCGCAACGGTCTCTACAGGCCATCGCGCGGCCCTCCGCGTCAGTTTGGTACCTGTAGAGCTGCTGTTGCGGCCCTGGCTGGCACAGATAGCAAATTCTGCGAGCAAGCTACTTAAAATGACACGTCTACCAAATGCAGCGGCAGCCATCTAGCCACGACACAGCAACGCAAGGCGCGACGACGGAGCCCAGACACCCTATCCAGCATCATGGTTACGATACACACACACACAGTCATTGATGGGCTTTCTGGCTAGCCTATCATCCGACAAAGTCTGCGACGTCCCGCATCGACGAGCCGTCGAGCTGAACGGCATCACCTCTCGCACGAATCTCTTCACAGACATCCTGGCATGCTACTATTGGTGCCACAACACACTTACAGATCACCAGACAGCCTTGTCCACTGTCGCCCCACGTGTTGAAGGAGTGGTCTCCCTTCGACACACCTGACAAGGTCTGAGGAGATTCGCGCAAGAGCTCCCATGCTCAGTAGGCTCGACGGCACGCACGAGCGGAGCATCGCTTCTGTGAAGCTGCGTTACGACGAAATGCTGCTGCCGCTGCGCCCAGTGGCAGGTCACACCACAAAACACGGCCACATAGGAACCTAGTGGACGGCATCATAACACTTGAAGAACACCAGAGATCGGGGAACATATTGTAGGCCCTGGGGGTATCGGGGCAAGCTAGCACACACGACAGCTGAACGCTAGGGGGAGACTGAAGGTATTACGGACGCAAAGCATGAGGCAACCATGCCTCTACGAGCCTTGAACAACGCTGCACATACGAGGCTTCGAGTACGGCATACATACGGAAACATAGTTCGCAGAACACAAACACAGGCAAAAGACGTCACTTCTAGAGACGAAATGTACATAGTCGTAGATAGAAGCCAGACAACGCCAGGCCTCTGGGGACAGATGGCTCTTTCGAGAGTGAAGTGGGGCGGTGCAGACTCACGTCCGCACTGGCATCCGGGCATAGCTGCATTTAGCGGCTGAAACCGTGTAGGAATCAATCAACCGATCACTCTGCCAAGACCACACCAAACCTCCACCCTATTATGGCTGGCATTGGCCCATGTTAGCCTTGTATACAGTAGTACAGCACATAATATCATTCAGTAACACCTTCTGCAGCCTTCTTACACGTGCGCGAGTTATGCCCTACCTTGTGGCACTTTTTACAGCGTCTTTGGGTTGCCTCACCTCCTTCAACACGCACTCGCTTCCTTGCCTTCTTACCATCACCACGCGCCCCAAACTCATTTAGAGTAGTTAATCGAAGGTCTCCTTTTGAGCCAACACCAGCTTCTACCACATCATGCCGATTCCTTGACCTACCAAAGGGCTTGCGACTTGTGGAGCACAACCTCATCAGCACAGTAACGACCGCCCATACTGACCCCATATATCCTGTAACCCTCCTCCTCGAACGACAACCTGAAACCGCCATCTTCTAACCATGTATATAGATCTTCTCCCATCGTCGTGGCACAGGGCTGAACGAGCTTAACATGAGAACGAAGAGATGCTACAGGACCGCTTTGTACGGAGACTTGATGCGCATGCTGCTCCTGTACGCCTCCAGTAGTATTCATATGTGGGTCGACTTGCGACAGGCTCAAGCGTATACGGACGGCGCGTCCAACGACCAGAAAGCGCTGGAACACGGATTTTTTCACGGGCTTTTGAATCTGTCTTGATATAGTACCGTTCAGGCATTCGCTTGGCGTGCCCATCGATTGCGACAGAGTGCTGAGCTTGGCCAGTCTGGAGGAAACAGCTACCCACTTTGACTTGTGGGCGTGTGAAGTTACTGAGCATTACCCGTAAGACTCAGAGGTGCTTGATACCCTGCGATCAAGACCTTTTTCAGACTTCGGGGAGGATTGCCTTCGAGATTATGACGGACAAGCCCCGAGGATGTAGCGTCAGCGAAGCAATTTAGAGGTGGAATTCGATTCGAGTGGAACGGATGGCTTCACGAGGAGCAGAAAGAGAGTTGAGTCGGTGAGATCAACATCTAAGACCACGTACGTGAATACTCCTCAGTAAGGACGCCACCCAAGGCTCACACCGTATCGGTCCCAACCACCAACCCGCCACTCAGCTGTTTTCACAATCAAGGACGTGCGTAAATCTCTCCATCATGCAGACTTGCATGTAACTCTAGTTCTGTTTGCTTGGAGAGATTGCGATTGCCGGTACGTGGCTGGGTAACGAATGGGAGCATGACCTCCTTTGTTCCAATGGTTCGGGTGTCTGCGTCGCAACCTGGCCGCTTAATCACAACATCGGCAACATCAGAGCGCGCTTGTGATGGCCTTACCATGCCAAGTCTTGACTGCATGCACTTCTTGCAGGGTCTGCATTGATGTTCATTTTCGACACGTTTGTGTACGACTTGAGAATGTTGGAGATCGTATCAGGCTAAGGCATGGGCGACAATCTGTGAGGATTTCCTATCTTGGTTGCTGTGCATCTATGGCGTGGACAAGGGTTATGAAGGTGGTGTGTTGAGCTCGTGGGCATGCGGATCTTGATCGCTCCTGCCTTGAACGGTGTAGGCAAAAGGCCCGAGTGCGGTTGCGAAGCGGCACCCTTCACAGTGGCTGATTGCCATCACTTCGGATTCGTGTTCAAGTAGACTGGTAGCGAGAATATTAAAGATAGAACAGATGGACCTCGTGACGAGCACTTCATGCGTGAGTGGGAAACTGATACAGTCGAGTCATTGGAATCCGCGACGATGGTTCTGGCGCTTCACCTTGAAGTTCAATGGAGGGGAATTGCCTCGTTGTGTAGCAATCTCCACCTCCATAACGTTGTCTGTATGGCTCGATTTGACCAGGTGTGGTGCTCATCATCACCTCTATGTAGCTTACTGCTTTGCAGTGGTCGTGCGCTCATCCGCCGAGGCTAAAGACGAGTCGTAATGGGCAGGTATTGCGTGATAGTAGAGCATGAAGCTTCACGTGTGTCATCAAAAGCCAGCCGTATGCGCTGCAAAGCCAGTCACATGGTTATAAGAATGGCCGTCCAGAGGATTGTGAATATTCCCACGAGATGTTGGTGGTGCGGTAGGGATGTGTGGAGGCGGAGCTTGAAACCGGCATCGACGGACCTATTGCGAGATCGGGCGGACTCCCTGATGTCTATTATCGCGCCTGACAGCCTTCCCTATGAACAGGCAAGATGCTTCAAGGCAAAAGTTACACGCCTTGATTCGGCTTGAGCGTCAGAGCCAACACAGAAAGCTGAGGACGTTCACGGTTGTTTAGGAGGCATTTGCTGAGAGTATCTCTTGCATGAGAATTCTAATAATAGCTTATTGGACCTGCAGAGGGCGCGGAGGACTACTCTGGCGAATTGGAGGAAACCTCCGAGCAATACCAACGCTCTAACCAAGCCTGCTGCAGGACAAACCAGGCGGCGACTTGCGGGTTAGATTCAAGAAGTGAAGACAAGCGGTCCGAGTGCTTGATGATGACTGACAAGACGCGTTATACGCCGCACAATGTGTGGGAAGTCTGAGCGTTTCCTTCCGCCTTGGCTATTATTGATGCAATCTCAACTCGTTGAACGTTGACTGCGAAATCGCCTTCCGAGAGATTCGTCCGAGGAGCTTTGGATTGTTCTTGTCATCCAGAGCAAGGTTAAAGATCTCGCTTCCACAATTCCGGTTCGATGGACGCGACAATGCCCAACTGCCTTCGTATCGGTCAATCGATCAATCGATCAATCGATCAATCGATCAATCGATCAATCGATCACATCGTCAAAAGTCTCCAAGCGATGCAGTTGGAACCAAATTCGGTCACAACCCTCTCGTCACCTCGAGATTGGGTGGTGTGAACGAACTTGGCGGACTAGAGCATGAGCTGATCTGCAGAGACGCGACCTAAACACACCCTGGCGTCTACCAGACGCCTCAACTTGGGCTTGTTCTTTGCTCTGCCACGGTCTCGATGATGTTCTATGCACAAATGGACTTGTCGCGCTCGTGTCAGTCCCACCTCCAGGGGCCCATGTCTATCAGCGGATGGCCAACACGACCTCCGCATGAATCCCTGCACGCAACAACGTGGCGTAAATGCGACGCGGCTAGCCCTAAAGAAAAGTGGACTCTTTGTGAAGAGCGTTGTCAGATTTGCTTTTCCGTGGTTCTGCAAGCGACACGTGCTACATCGTTTTGCGTCACACCGCCAATGGCTTCGTCGAAAGATCCTGAAAGATCTGGCGCGGTTTCGTTGTACTCTTATGTGGGTATTGTGTGTTCAATCAGGTACGTTGATGACTGCACTCTGACCAGGATTCTCGAAGTGAACCGTCGTGCAGATGATGAGGTGCCTCGAGGACGACGCAGGGAAGCATCGATCGTCATCCTTTGCAGCAGATTTCTAAAATTGTGATCCATGCGTCAATGCTGCTTTGTTGTTGTTGGCCTCGAGCGCAGCTGCAGACATCAAGCATTGAGCTGGTTGACGGACCCCGGAGACCGTCAACTCCGGTGAGGTTAAGCTTCGCACCAGAGTTATGCGATCGAAGCGTAAAGACCACATGTTCGCTCTTATGTCGCAGGCTTGTCCCTGATTGCCAAGCCCATGGCATCACCGTGGCATTCACCAGCTGACGCACGGTCATTGTGCATCTGCAAGCGTCGCTGATCCCGCACAACTGTGGCGGCTAGTGCAGCCTGTTAAGTCGCTCGATAGCCGAGGGGATCTTCTAACCAATGGATCGTGCCTTCCGTGCATGTTCGAAATCGGTAAGGGGATGCCTAGGGCGCATTGACGGGAGGCTAGGAACTTCTCCCGTTGACGATTCGTGGAATTCACGGCGCGCGTGGGGTATCCCCTATTTGTAGATGGCGGGAAACTGCCTTCGGTAATTGAGCAAATCAAGATACGCCTTGGCGGCCACAAATTGAGTCACGTGTAAACCAAAATCATCCAATCAGAACCAGCAATTGGTTTAGGGTTAGTATGGGATCTAATTTGTAAGCGCCAAGTTGTACTCTGATTTGCTCAATTACCGAAGGCAGTTAGGGGATAACCACTAGAAGTTGAGGCTGGGGAAGGCGCAACTAAATCTTGGTTGAGGAGGCTGCGCTACTCAGTAGTGCGCCATCAAACGACGGGACGCCGCACCTAGTCAACATGTTCGCCGACGAGAAGTATCCTAGGCACCGAGACGCGCAATGTAGGTGGACATGACAATGATTATGCAATCCCTAGGTTGGACCTAGGCAGCGACGAGCTGCAAACTCCTCTAGCAGTCAGGATCATGAGAACGTAGTAGTTTATTGTAAGATTCTGGATTGAACCGAAGCAGCGCCTGTGTCCATTTCCAATGATACAATCAGTAGAACCAAATTCCTCCCCCACGCCATATATCTAAACTGCAAGAACACCAAAATCATACATGATAGCCAAGCTACAACATGGATCGCTCAAAGTATGGCGGTCTTGCTGCTCGCAGCTTCTTCAGCCTCTCCTTCTCCATGTGCTTCTTCTGCTTATCCCGAAGCCGCCTAATCAGTTTCTTCTCTTTTGGCCCAAGGATAAGTCTGAGCTCTGGCAAAGTCATCTTTTTGTTCTTCCCAGCACGGCCGCCGCGATGCAGATGTGTCCAGTAATGATCACGTAAATTGTCGCCACGCGAGAAATGAGTGCCACAAGCAGGTACCTTGCACGGAAAAGGCTTATTTCCTGAGCTGTGCTTGGACCTGAGGTGTCGTCGAAGATGTTCTGGTCGAACAAAGCTTGTGCCACAGCTGGGCACATTACACACGTAACCGCGTGTCTCTGATTGCTGGATGCTACTGACCAAAACATTCCAACGGTCGACTCGCATGCTTGGTGATCGAGGATTTGGTCTGGACCTAGATCCTAACGCGGGAGCTCTAGCTTGGTTGTAGTCTGAGGCCTCCTCGTCCGAATCGGAATGTTCTTCGGATGATTCCGAGTCCTCAGTGCTGTCTGCGACTTCTCCGGTGCCATCGTCACTCAATGCTGATGTCTGCTGGACAGTCTCTGGTGCTGGAAATTGGTCCTGCGCAGGATATGCGAAGAGTGGAAGTGCAGCATTGCCAGCATGTGTATGACTTGAGGTTACATTCAGGGATGTATAGCCATCATACGAGTTGGGAACCCAAGGGTGAGGGACGAGTGATTGATTGCCCCAAGCATCGCCCTGAGCATATTCGGGCTGCAAGTTGTTGTCGCTGCTCACCCAGCTGGGATGACTCGTAGAGGAGGTGTGAGGGGGTTGCTGATGTTCCATCATCTGGTATACTGGGACTTGTGGCGCCACGGGGTACGGTGGCGAATAGTAACCATCGGATGGCGAATGATTAATGCCCTGATGCGGGCTCATAGACAACCTCGAGGACGGTTGGGGACTTGCGGTTGGACGCATCTCCACAAGCCATGGATCGAGCGAGCTTTCTGCTAGGCTGGAGGCCGGAACATTCAGAATCTCAGTAGGGACAGAATTGAGATATGAGCTCTCGTCGAACGAGTGGTGTTGGGGTTCTGGAGTAATCGTATGGCTTGATGTACCCGGGAACGGCTGGTGGGATATTGGTAGATCCATCATATTGGGATAGGGACTAGGCACATAAGAAGCAAAAATTTCATGCTCCATTGCGTGAGCGGGTGAGCTGTCGGACCGATTAGTTGTGCTGTTAACAACATCTTTACTGGCTGCCACTTACTCAGGCGTTCCGTCTATGGTAGAGTTGGAGATATATGATATATAATGTCCCAGTGATTGTGTGAACAGCATCTTTGGCTCGGTGGGGAGGCGAGCTGATATAGGAGTTTTAGCCCAAACACAGACCTGTACCTCATGGCTGCTGGTGGGGCCGAGTGTGAGAGGATGCTCCAGCCGTCGATCGGTAAACGCAACACTACAGGAGTATTATCCAGACGTTCGGTACCTGACTATGCTGAATTAGACCCAGCATATCGCACCTACATGGCGTTTCTGCGAGGCTGTTAGCTCCGGATGAGACAATGAACTGAGTGGGACGAGCTTGCAGGGGTACTTCATGTGTCCAAGAGGCGCGGCCGAGCAAGTGAGTGCTCCGAGGCTGAGTCTGGCTTTGTTCTATGATGCGGAAATAGCGACCACACTGATCAGAATGATGGGTTTCAATTGAAAACATGTGCTCAGCCCAAGCCTTGGTCTGGACCACAAGTATGCGTCCATCCAGAGAGACCGTGCGTGCACCTGGTCCTTTGTTGTCGCGCGGTCACCCCGTTTCAACGACCTGCAATTCCACACATTCAAGTTCTGCTCCTTACAGATAGCACCGGATAGCACGAATGGCCCTGGCTTGTTGCATCGGCTAGTGTTTCTAACATCTGATATGCGTGAATATCAAGCTGATAGCTCTTCACCGTGCTAGCCGGGTGGCATGGAAGGAGAGAGCAACAACAATAGACGAATCATTGTTCTGAGGAATGTTGGTGCGGCTGCTATCATACACTCAAGAAGGATCTTGTTAGCAACCTTCGTGCGCTGATGTACGCAAAATTGGCCCAACTCAAGCAACATGACGTCCCTGGCTCACTCGTAGTATGCTGATCTGCAACGACAGTCTGGACTTGTCAACGATCCTCATGAATCTCAACAAGGCGAACGCACTCTCGACTCATTGGAGGAATCTGACGCAATGCGAATTGATCTGGCGCTGTGTTAGGAGTCGCACGATTACAAGCTGGAGCAGCCAACTTCAGCAGATGCATGTCTGTGGAACTCTCACTGAGATCAAAACTTTGCCGAACTTTGGTTCGACAGGCATCATGGCCCTTAGGCCATTCCTTAGGTTCGCCGTGTCCGTTGGCTCATCTTTGTCCATCGAGAGCGGGTGTGATCGCTGTCAGTCGCGATAAGCACGTGGGTGTTGAGATCTAATCAAGATCGAACCTCCGCACATGTGGGGTCGCTAGGAATGTCTACCAGCATCCGTCCCAACGCATAAGGAAGGACCGTAGTCCTGTTTCTGGGCGGGAGATTTGAGCAAAGCAGCGATAATGGGCGTACCTCACGGGTTCACGGCCTAACACGCGCTGCTTTGATCTGGCAAGCTCCCCGATTGGTAAGATGAGCGAGTGATCGGGTTCACATCTCTGGGTATTGAGTCCAACTCCGCGGCTGCAAATTCGTGGGTGGTCTGATACTGGATCGATCGTTCCGTGTTGTCGAATGAACATGAAGCTGGGCGACAGGGTCAGACTGAGGCGCGGCTCGCGTGTCTGCGCCCCATAAGGCACAGGTGTACCATTGTTGGTGAAAGCAGCGGGCATGAGCCGTCAATCACGTGTGCGGCTGGTCAATGCTCGAACTCATGGATTGCTTGGGTATCGAGACCTCAATACCATTTCGCGGACCTTGGAAGTTTGTGACGTGCGGGGTCTCTAGGCAGCCGCACCTGACGTTGAGGCGTAACTTTGCGGCCCCAGGCTGCTTCTAGGTTGTCCCCGGTGCCGCCGACTACGACTCTAGACTGGCATTGCAAGTGCAGATCTTGCTGCTAATATGTGGTGCTTTCAGGCATCCTTCGGATCCGAGCTCTCTTCTCCGGATTTGGACTTGTCTTTGTACTATGCGTTTTGGCCGCGGGACAGGCTCGCTGCTCACTGAGGAATCACTTGTGAACTTGCGGTGTCTGAACTGCGCCAAGCCGCGTGTTGCGCGAGTTGGCGGCGTGGTCGGAAAATGATGTTGAGATTGGTGTCCTTCCTAGGTGCGCTGTGACCAAGCTGCCGGGTCCATATAAAACCGGCTCCATCATGGGTGATGAGCACTTACTACAATTGTAGTAGGAGTAGCGTCAAGCATATCGCTACCTGATTCGAACCAGATGGCAGTCCCATCATCGGACTGTCATGAAGAGGATGTAGTGCATACTTGCAAGTCTATGTACAGTGACCGTGCACGCCGTGCACACCTTCGCGCCGTGCACACCTTGGCACCCTCCTGCACACCCGAAAAATGAGGCTGCAGAGCCACATACAATAGATATTATTGCGAGGTTTTTCGTTATAACAGTTTAATAGGTCCTACAGTGCATGCCCTGCTCCCATTTCTTATTTGGCCTTGTTGCGCGGCCGCTGCGCGTGGTAACTGGTGGAGGTGCTGGGGACGGCGACGCTTCAACTACAACGCGAGTTGCACCACGCTTACGCTGTTTTTTGGCTGCAGGCTCTGTACAAGGCTTACTTAAAGCCTTGCGCTTGCCTCTTGAGGGCAATTGGATAGCTTTGGCAGCGTCGCTCTCTTGTTTCTTTTGTTGTTTCTCAGCCTTCTTAGCAGCCTCCCTGTAGGCTTTCTCTTCCCTCACCCTCTCTCGTTCTGCCTTCCTCTGCTGCTTGTCCTGCTCATCTTGAAGCTTCTTCTGGGCCTGAAGCTTCTTCTGATGAGCCTTATCTACCTTCTTCTGCAGCTCTTGCTCCTTGTTGGCTTTATAGCGATCCTCGGCTTGGTGGATCTTGTGAGGGCTCCAAAGAACAGCTGCACTACAGAACTCCTTATCATGCTGCAGGTCAAGCCTCCTCCGCTTGTTTTTAGAGGGCTTAAGCTCTCCAATTACGTTGCGCAGGCCTTCATTTTCAAGCTGTACAAGCTGAGTGTGGGCGGAGAGGTGAGAGATAGTACGCCGCAACCGCTGCACCTCCTCTGCGTCCTGATTCTCTACCACCTTGCCCAGAATTTGGATAGCTTGCTTCCAGTTATCTGCTGCAATTGGTGAAGGTGTACGAGGCAGCTGCCTGCGCTTATTCCGAAACCTATCGACGATTACAGCTGCGTTGGGTGGCGATAGGCCTGTGACTTCGAAGGCCTTGAGGATGAGGCTTGGGGTAAAGGTCTCCGTCCAGGACTTATAGAATAGGTGGAAGAAGTCACGCTTCTTCACGCCTACTAGGCCTTGAGTTGTGTAAACGTGTTTAGTGAGCTGGTTTGTATAGCTTGTAGCCAGAGGTGAGAAGAGTGCTACATCAAGCGGCTGCAGCGTGTGGGTACTGTGAGGAGGGAACACTAGTAGCAGTATCCTATTCCTATCGCAGTACTTGATGAAGGACCAGGTTATATGCGAGCCGTGGCCGTCTACTATAAGTAGTCGCCAACTTCTGCGCGCCTTCTCTCGAGTATAGCGATCAAAGATTTGTTCCAGCCACGCAAGGCCGACCTCGTCGTTCGTCCAGCCTGAGGGCGTTGCAGTAACAAATACTGAGTGCTTTTCTGCTTCTATATCCTCTACCCAGGTCGATTGTATCTCGTTAGGAGCGCCTGGATAGATGATGCCTGGAGGCAGTGCCGAACCATCAGCGCAGACGCTTGCGAGTATCGACACCCACTGCCTGTTGCCGTCTTGCATAGGCTGGCGCCTTGTTTTTGACTCCACAGAAGCCCTACTGAACACTCGTTTGGTGCGCCTATTGAGTACGCCAATTGCGAAGCCCTTCTCATCCATATTGTACGTGTGCCGTGGCTCAATCGAGTATTCGGTGATCTTGGAGTGCACAAACTTGAACTATCGTGTGTACTTCTCGCTGCTATCGGCGTGGAGGCGCTGTGCGTCGATAGCGTTGGCCCATTTGTATAGGAGCTGGTCGCGGTGACGGTCTAGGAAGCGAGTAACCCACGAGTTGGAGACCCTATCTGCAGCCAATTCAGAAGCCATGTTTTGTACCATCTGCCTTGTAGGAGGTAGGCCTCGCTCAGTAAGCTCAACTATGAACTCACAAAGCTCTCGCTCTTGTGTAGGGTGGAGTTTAAGCAGTTGATCAGCGTTAGCACGCGACGCGACAACGTGTCGGTGGTGTCGCGACAAAGTTGTGCGGCACACATTGTATTTTTTTGCAACCGCCTGGTATGAAAGTTTGCCTTGTGCATCTGCTACATCTGCCTCTTTAAGCGCTTCTTCTAACGACATCGTGGTGTTGAGTTATGGGGTTGAGGAGTATAGTGGATTTTTGGTGAGGGTGTGCACGGCGCGAAGGTGTGCACGGCGTGCACGGTCACTGTAGCTTGGACTCCACTTTACCAAGGCGCTAACATCGTGCTTCCACCACCCAGAAGGAATTAATCAGACGGTTAGTGTGGCTTTGTCACCTTTAGTAAAACCGTCTGATTAATTTCTTCTGGGTGGTGCTTCCGTCGTTTGAGTTCTTGCCGCCTCGACACCTGCTGTGTATGTCCGGTATGTCCGCCACGAGCTCGCCGAAAGGCAAGTCACCCGAGTGGACAAACACAAATGTCGCCGAAGCCCCCGCAAAGTTACCCGTCACACCGCGGTTGACTGACTGTGCAGGCTCGGACATCGTATAGCTGGATTTCGAAATTGAACTCTCCGAGTCAGTGCACGACATCTCGCATCGTCTGACCACAAACGCGCACCTCGCGGCAGACCAGATCTCATCCTTCCACCTCTCATCCTTCCACCATGATGCAGGATCAACCGCATCGTGTAGGCAATGCTGTTGTCATCCGCAGTCCTTCCGCAGACAAACCCAAGTAACAAATCTGAATAAATCGCCTAGGATGCGACGTGATTGCTTGTGGTTCAGTAGCAGGCTTGCTGGATTCGCGCATTGTCAGATACCTTCGGGGCCCGCACTTGCGTGTTCCGGATCATCTTCATTTCGGTCTCATGTTTTAGTCTCATGTTTTGGTCCTACTTTGCGCTTGATTCCTTTATCCCACTGGAAAGCGGATCTGAATATGAACAGGTCGTATGGGGAATAGCGGGACTGGGTTCACTGACGCAGTTCTCTTGGGTACCGTAGTCGCTGAAATGACAAATTGCCCATCCATGGTTTCGTTGATGGCAGCTTAGCCGGGTTGCGCCATCATGCTCGATCTATACATGAATAAATAGCCAATGTATCGTTGTGAGTATCGTGCGTCTGCTGCCATCAGCATCAAGCATCGATGGCAGGTAAGAATGACTAATGGATGTTTGTATGATGCACGGGCATGCTTTCTGGAGCGTGATTCACACATGAAACCCAGATATCGATGGGTACCTACTTTGTCCTGTCACTTCCGCTGCGACAGTGAAGACGAATGTGGCTATATCTTGCCATGGATTGACACTCCACTGGAGAAGCAACGCTCAAAACGGGACGACTAACGTGACGGCGACGTCGACAGCGCGCGTGCGTAGGTTTGGCGGGTTGCCGCAGGCTAACAGCCATCCGAAGCTCAGATTGAAGTGTTGAAAGTTGCAGTCATGTAACCGTTCACTGAGGTCAGTGGCTCTTGTTTCTCCAGCCTGTTTCGTGCATCATCGATCCGTCGTATGCTGCATCCTGTAGTCTCCGGTATTTAGGTTTGGGCCGTGCTCTTGTCGCAAAAATTCCCGCGCCATGTTGTCGTGATATCGTCGGCTCAAACTAACAAAGCCATGATGCCAGCTCGTGAACATTGTGTTGATGCGCAACAGATCACCATCGTCCTCTTCCACGTCCATGCCAGTTGCCATCCGGTCCTGCTCCAGCGCCGCCGCTTCCTCTTCCCCTGCCGAAGCCGGGCTCTCGCTCTGGTGGTGCTTCACCCCGCCTCCACTCGCCCGATGGCACACCACCGCTGGGTCTCCTGTCATCAAATAGCCTTCTGTCATCATATCTGCCCGATCCCCTTCCACCGCGTCCAAAACCAAAGTCTCCACGTCCTCCGTACGCGCCTGGAGGGCCTCTCCCAGGTCCAGACATCGGAGGTGGCGCTGCTGGAACGCTACCATCGGGCAATGGCGGAAGAATTGCGCATGTGACGTAGTCTCCAATGAGAAATTTGGCATCGCTCAGCTTCTTGTCAGGGTCGCCATTGAGCTGCTTCAGGGCCTCTGCGACTGCTGCTCCATCCCCATCGCCCATTTCGCTGTCTTCATTTGCTGTACGCGCGCCCACTATGACCGATCCGATATCTCGAGAGATGTAGCGCCCTTGTCCGCCAGGCCGATTCGAGCCTTGTATATCAGGGTACACCAGACGAAAGGCAATCCGCGTGCCAGCGTATGGCTGTGGCAACAAATTCGGCATAGCACCTAGAAAAAGCCCACACAATTCGCGTAGAGAACAGCTTTGCCATGTGTATATTTGGAGGTGAGTGGGTAGGCGTGGGAGTGTCGGATCGAATTCATCAAGCCTATGTTGGTCAGTAACCTTTGTGTCTGTCAATTTGGAATGCCACTATTACGCACCGATGATACGAGCCCTGCTTGTAAAAAAGTCTTAGTAGGAAAGGCGTTGTAGCTTCTCGATCAATTGTACTTGAGTTCTGAGCAGCCATGTTAATGTGATTGGTGGTTGGCACGGTGAGCGGGAGAAGGCGCGTCAAGCTTGAGCTCCCACTAGCGTCATCTTGGCGCGTCAGCGAATCTTGAGAAGCCCCAGGGCTGCTAACCAAATCCTCTCCACGCTTCATACAACCCAGTCACCACTATCATGGATTTTGCAAAGCTTATGTCAGCACAAATCAAGAAGGGGAAGGAGAGTGCTCCGCCTGCCCAATCGAGCGAGAAAAAGTACCTCAAACGCAGCGAGATTGAGGCTCAGAGGCAAGCCGCTTACCGCGCCGAACAAGAAGCCGAAGAGAAAGCGCGTCAGGAGCGTTTGCAGCGAAAGAGAAAGGCAGAAGAAGAGGAGGAAGCGAGAGAATTTGAGAGACAGGAGAAGCGCAGACGCCTTGCAGAAGAGTCCAGGCGCATAAGGGAAGAGGAAGAGGACGCTGAAGAACGAGGACGAAGGAAAAGATTAGGACTACCAGACTTGCCGCCTAAGCAGTCCGAGGGCGAGGAAGGCACACCGGTACCTGAGGCGGAGGACATGCCAGAAGAAGAGTTGTTTGAGAAGCTACGATCGCTAAACGAGCCTGTGAGATTATTCGGCGAAACGCACAAGCAACGGCTGAGGCGATACAAGAAGCGCATAGGCGCAGACAGCTTAGCCACCATCATGACAGACGGCCCTATACCTACCTCACTTCAGCTTGTCCAAGAGAAGGACATGAAAGTCGGGCTTCAGGTACCCAAGGAAATCGAGGCGCGGAAATTTCTCTTCAGACAGTTGGCAAGCTACTTCACCATGGTGCTCAAGGAGTGGGATATTACGCTCGCACTACGAGATGCAGATGTCAAGGAGAGTTACCAGGGCAAGCAGGCCTATGCTGCCATGGTACAGGCACGTGAGAACATGCGCCCCTTGTTCAGAAAGCTGGAGAAATTCGACCTCGCCGATACTATCCTTGAGCCGGTTGTGGAGATTGTGCACGCAGCACAAGAACGAAGATACGTCGATGCCAACGATGGCTATCTCAGACTCAGTATTGGCAATGCTGCGTGGCCAATTGGTGTAACCATGGTGGGCATTCACGAGCGAAGCGCACGAGAAAAGCTACACGAGAACGAGAATGCCGCACACATTTTGAGTGATGAGAGTACGAGGAAATATCTGCAGAGTATCAAGAGGTGTTTGAGCTTCGCACAAACCAGATGGCCTCCGACCGAACAGATGCAGCTCATGGGCTGAAACTACCTATTCTCACCGAGATTCGCAAACCATGGAGCTTGACGGACTTTCGTACAAAGAAATGAAAGGATTCCTGCTGCTCAGGTCTCGACCCAACATGCCACTTTGTTTGGTTGTTTGGAGAGGATATGTCCCACGACATCATTACGCCTCTGACTTCGATTCAATTATGTCCCACATTTGAAGCAATGTGACAACACATAGTATACGGTTCGATTGACTGTAGTCGAAAAAGTAGACCATGGTGTCTGCTTGTACAGAAGGAGCATCACCCTCACCGGAAGATTGCGTAGGCGAGCGTAAAGAATGTGGGTATAAGCAACTTCTCCAGAAAGCTGTGCCACTGGCCAAAAGGAACCGCGATAAAATTCTTGCGCTGACCTGCTGCTGCTGTAACACAAGTTTAATTTGCCACATTACATCTCTTCACGTCTATCAAAAGCAAGCCTCTGTCCAAGGGTGGGCAGTTTCCAGCTGCAACATCAACAGCATCAGGCGAGAGAAAAAAAGACCGGGAAAGTAACGTGCCCATATCGAGGTCTCAATTCTCATGTCCAGATGACTCTAGTATTGTCTGAGAGAATAATGGAAGAGCGCGCTGTACAAGATCAACGGCAAGCTCTGGGTCAGAAGGGCTCGACCGTTAGATATCCACAGATTGAATTTAATAGCGTGTCGCTCCAAGTCAATCATTGGGATCATTCGTGTTTAGGGGATCGCTTGTTGCTCTTTTTGCACTCAGCTTTAATTCGTCTGATATGCGGCAATGGCTCCAGTCATACCTAATGCTATCAATGTAGTGTTCAAGGCAGCAATGTCTGCCATAGCTAGAAGCAAAGTTATGCCGCCATTCGGATTTTTTGAGCTTGCTCTCGAACTATGCCGCAACAGAGCCTCCTCGTCTTCGTCACCGCTGTTGTCAAGCGTTGAAGGGTCCGTGGTGAACCCGCCAGGATGATACTTGTGACTGATTCGTTGTCCTCGAATAAAGAGTTAATGTCCTCGTCTCGTGAGGAGTAGTCCCCATCCATTGAGCCATACCAAGTTGTATAGGCTGGCCGCGAGTTCATCTCCATCAAATAGTCAATGATATTAGCAGACTCGACCGTATCTGTGTTGAGATATTCCGATTTCAGACTCATCTCTCACCGCACTCTGCTGTGCGATTGGCTTAGTTATGTCCACCTTCGTTCCGGATATGGAGACGTTTTCACATGGAGGTTGCCAGGATAAGTACTCGCAGGTGTGGGGTTCAGCAGGTTTTCTCAAATACGCACCACAAGTTCCGCGTAACAGAATACCTGAATCGAAAGCAAGCCAAGAAAGCCGACAGTGGAACTGAGATTAAGATACAAGCGTAAATTCTCCGGGACCCTGGGCCTCTGTCTACTGTGGAATGCCCCCTCGAAGTCAAAGGGTGCTATCAACCACAACTACTCAGATAGTTCCGATAACTGCACGGTAACTATACCTGAGAGCGAGCCCTACCAAGTTCAACTCCGCTTGGTCTCAGCCTCGAGCGCCTTACACTTTTAGAGTCTAGATGCGATAACACCTCGGATCTAGTTGCTAGTGAGAACTGACTTGCTAACAGGAGTCTGGTATAAAAAAGCAAAGGAAAATCATAATCTGCTAATACTTTCTAGACTCTATATTCTAGTGACAGAACAACTTCAACATATGTTGTACACATCGCAATAACACTTCTTGAGTGCGGGACAGCTTATTAAAGTTAGCAGCCGCGCAACCCATTTCTAATTCGTTGGGTACTTACTAAACGGGGTCCTGACCAAACAATATATGCCAAAGATACTCAAACACCCGTCCACTTGTCTCATCTTTTAGCGGAGTTTCCATCAACCATATATAATACTTCTTGTATTCGTCCAACGACCGCTTCTGCACTTGCTTGTTCGACACGGCAAACTGCGCACAGCAAGGGGTCGCCAATATGTGCGGTACATCCGTATTGTTGAACAAGTCTCGCCACGCATCAGGCATCGCTGCTTCGATTGTTCGATGATCCTCAGGCGGGTCTCGGAACGGCATCACTTCGTGCGGACAGCCGGGATTGGGAATGCAACGCAAATTCGCGTAGCCGTTGCTCTGGATGAAGTTGATGTTGAGAGTCCGCAGAGAGACTACGTTGGAGTGACCGTTGTTGTCGGTGTGCCAGGCGGTCGGGTAGCCGTCTTTGTGTGGATGGATGAACGCGATTGTTGAAGGGAGGTTGTTGTAATTCTGCACGATGTATGCAAGGTACGCATTTGCTTCCATTCCTTTGTTCCGAAGCATACGTAGAGTGCTGTTAGTGAGCGGATCCAGGGTCGATGTTTTGTGCGGAGTTTCAGTATCGATGTCGTAGATGGCTGATTGCCAGTCTTGCAGGTCGGTATGTACCCAGCGTGTGTCGTCTGTGGGCAGCTTTGCCATTACTACGACGCGATCAGGTAGCGATGAGCTAGGTGTCGCGACCGCAGTACTCTGCGTCAGTGCGCCTGTATGTTGAGGGGTGGTGGAGGTCGATGATGTTTCCTCTTTCGTGTTGCCATGCGCAGTTTCCTGCTCAATCGTTTGCTCTTCTTCTGCTTCTGTTGCCTCATATTGCCACGGCTTCTCAGCAAGGCCGGCCTCCACAGATTCTTGTTGGATATTATTGAAATGGGCGTCGAAGAGGAACCATGCGCAGAGCATGAACACTGTTACCACCAAAAATTCAATTGTTCTGCGGGAACGCATCATCGCTTAATGTCAAGTCGGTGGGGTACTCGAAAGGTGATCGAATTGGACATGTGACAACTCATTCCAGTTGCACAGGATATTGTGAAGGCTCAGGGTTTTCTTCGCGCACACGTGCGCAGCAGGTGATATAGGATGCCTGCGATGCCGGTTACCAGGAGGTGAAGAGCAACTGGGTCGCGCGCGCCTAAAAGCACTTTCTCAAAGGGGACGCGTATCCCAGAACTCAACGAAACGCCCTTTTGCTGATTAGATTAGCGCTTAGCGGCGTTCGATGATTGGTAGATTTACGAAGGTCCACGGGTACCGTGTCCGTGCGCCCAATGCACAGATTCAGTCAATGCACGTTTTTCTCACCATCCACTCCACAGAAAATGAGGCTGTAGAGCCACCCACAATAGCTAATATTATAAGATATCGTGGTTTAGTAGTAACGTAAAGCACCACCGAGCCGGACACACCACCGAGCCGGACACTTTTCCTTGGCATTGCGAACACCATGTACAGAACAAGCAATTACTCACCACCTTCTGCAGAGCCTGCGTACGACGCACTTGCATCAGATGCAGAATCTTCTTCTGCATCTTTCTGGCACGTACGAGCGTTGTGCCCAGTCTTCCCACAGTTGCCATAGTGCTGTTGACCTGGCTGGGCTCTTTCTTGACCATTACCTACACGCGCTCTCTTTGATACCGTACGAGCTGCAGTTGCGCTCTCAGCTACAGAAAGTGCTGCAGCACCATACTCCATTGTCTCACCATGCTGAATCTGCTTTCTTTTACGCCCTTTGCGCTTAGCAACCTCTGCTAATTGCTCCTCAAGCTCTCGTACACGAGCCTTGATGATTACATTTTCATGCAGCATCTCCTCAGCTCCTTTTACCAGCTTTGAGAACCCTTCCTGAGCAGATGTTGGTGATCGTACGAAGTGCTCACTTACGAGCTTTGATTGCGACCCAAATTTGTACGTATTGCTTGGGGTTCTGGATTGCCATGGTGTTTCTGGTAGAGGTACTGGTGGAAGGGTATGAAATCGCACTTCAAGCCGATCAAGGACTACCTGCGCGTCAATAGGGACTAGTCCTGAGGCCTGAAAGGCCTTCCTGCAGTTCCCGTACGTAAACACGTCAAAAAACGCGTCTCTAAAGGCTGGAAGGAAGCCTTCTTTGTTGATGTGGAAGATGCGTTGGGATGCCAAGGCTCGTACGCGTTGGGAGTACTTCAGTTTCAATGGTGAGAAACACACCACATCAAGTGGCTGAAGTATGTGTGATGAGTGAGGAGGCATACAGAGGGTCAGGATTCTGTTCTCCACACAGTAGTCCTTGAAATCCTGGTTGAGGTTGCTCTCATGGCCGTCCAAGGTGAGCAGCCTGTACGACCCCTTCTGACGCGCCTTTGTATGCACATCAAAGTGCTTCAACCACTCAAGACCAAGTGCGTTGTTTGTCCATCCGTTCTCAGAGACTGAGAGCTTCCAATCGTATGGAATTTGGGTCTCCTCATACCAGGCAGAGATGTGGACACGCCCTTTGTAGATAATGAAGGGTGGGATAGCATACCCAGCAGCGCAGATGCTCTGGATGACTGTGACCCACTCCCGATCGCCTGGCTGGATGAGATTAGGCCTCGTACGCCTCTCTGAGCCTGTAATAACCTTCATTGAGCCAATAACTCCCACCTGGAAGCCTGTCTCATCAAAGTTGTGGGTATCATCATCTAGGACCCCATACTTGTCTTTTGTCTCTTGTACGAGCTTGAACCAAACGCTAATCACCTCTGGATCTTCCTGGAGTATTCTCTGACGATCCTTTGCTCGATTGAAAGCCATCCTGAGCCCCTCCGTACGCGATACAAATCGCTCAGCCCAGTTCTTGCCAACAGGTGTCCCACCACGTATAGCCATTTTCACGTTCGGTCGAAGGCCACAACCACCACCAAGACAAGGAGACAGTTTTGCCACTCCTTGTTCTTGCAGTATAAGGGCATCGCCAGGCCTACCGCAAGGCTCTCCACGCGAAGAGCTACGGCGCAATTCGACAGAGCACCGGCTCTCCACACCCACAACGATGAGAGCTGCTTTCAGCTCTCTGAAGACCGACTGTCAGCGTCCCAGACCTGACACAACACGCAAACAAGGCAGCCAGCATGGCCTTAGATTTCACGACCCTTGGGGACAAAGAAGAAGGACAGGCCTGGCTCTGCCTACCTACTACACCTATCTCCTCAGACACAGGCATGGCCAAGCCTAGTACAAAGGCTCTCCTCGCGCAGAGCCACGGCTTCGATTCGGCAGGGCACCGGCTCTCCACACCTACCTACTCTTTCCTTTTCTTTCTCTCACGGCACTAAAATGCCTCTGAACACACACAAGGGTCCCACCCTAATGTACACACACTGCTCAGTCTCCCCAATTGGAAGGGGAGCTGTAGTTCTGAAATGGTAGCAATACCCGCGCAGGCAAGAAATGCTTTCTAAGGTAGTGTGTCAGCACTGTAATTCCATAGCTTAGCACGTCCTATATGCCCTTCGGGAGGCGGTGATGGTGGACTTAATCCCCATCCTATGGACGAAAATCGAATACCAACCAACCAACCACGTATAGCCCCTACTACACCTATCTCCTCAGACACAGGCATGGCCAAGCCTAGTACAAAGGCTCTCCTCGCGCAGAGCCACGGTTTCGATTCGGCAGGGCACCGGCTCTCCACACCTACCTACTCTTTCCTTTTCTTTCTCTCACGGCACTAAAATGCCTCTGAACACACACAAGGGTCCCACCCTAATGTACACACACTGCTCAGTCTCTCCAACTGGAAGGGGAGCTGTAGCTTGAAATGGTAGCAATACCCGCGTACGCAAGAAATGCTTTCTAAGGTAGTGTAGCAGCACTGTAATTCCTTAGCTTAGCACGTCCTATATGCCCTTCGGGAGGCGGTGATGGTGGACTTAATCCCCATCCTATGGACGAAAATCGAATACCAACCAACCAACCAACCACGTATAGCCCCACCGAACATCAACTTTTCCAGGTCAGCGAAAGGTCGATTTCCATCGATTTTTCGTTCAAACACGACTCAAATGCCTTCTTAAATCTGTTTCCCAACGTCCTCTCCCCGCTGCAGGCGTTGTGGCAGGCGCGCTGCCCTCTTTTGTCTTTCAGCTCTTCGCTGAGCTGAATTCTCTTCAAAATGGCTCGTGCGCTACTCAGATTTTCACGTTCGGTCGAAGGCCACAACCACCACCAAGACAAGGAGACAGTTTTGCCACTCCTTGTTCTTGCAGTATAAGGGCATCGCCAGGCCTACCGCAAGGCTCTCCACGCGAAGAGCTACGGCGCAATTCGACAGAGCACCGGCTCTCCACACCCACAACGACGAGAGCTGCTTTCAGCTCTCTGAAGACCGACTGTCAGCGTCCCAGACCTGACACAACACGCAAACAAGGCAGCCAGCATGGCCTTAGATTTCACGACCCTTGGGGATAAAGAAGAAGGACAGGCCTGGCTCTGCCTACCTACTACACCTATCTCCTCAGACACAGGCATGGCCAAGCCTAGTACAAAGGCTCTCCTCGCGCAGAGCCACGGCTTCGATTCGGCAGGGCACCGGCTCTCCACACCTACCTACTCTTTCCTTTTCTTTCTCTCACGGCACTAAAATGCCTCTGAACACACACAAGGGTCCCACCCTAATGTACACACACTGCTCAGTCTCCCCAATTGGAAGGGGAGCTGTAGTTCTGAAATGGTAGCAATACCCGCGCAGGCAAGAAATGCTTTCTAAGGTAGTGTGTCAGCACTGTAATTCCATAGCTTAGCACGTCCTATATGCCCTTCGGGAGGCGGTGATGGTGGACTTAATCCCCATCCTATGGACGAAAATCGAATACCAACCAACCAACCAACCACGTATAGCCCGCACGAACATCAACTTTTCCAGGTCAGCGAAAGGTCGATTTCCATCGATTTTTCGTTCAAACACGACTCAAATGCCTTCTTAAATCTGTTTCCCAACGTCCTCTCCCCGCTGCAGGCGTTGTGGCAGGCGCGCTGCCCTCTTTTGTCTTTCAGCTCTTCGCTGAGCTGAATTCTCTTCAAAATGGCCCGTGCGCTACTCAGATTTTCACGTTCGGTCGAAGGCCACAACCACCAGCAAGACAAGGAGCCAAGAGTCGGGACGCCGCTCTTGGGCGGACGTAGCCAGAGACCCCCAAATCTCAAATAGGGGCGGCAACCGACCCCTGAACCCTGCTAGGTCTTGGCCTGGCCCGCCGGCTAAGCTAAAAGAAGACAATCGAATCTTCATAGCCATCTCTAACCCAGCATTGCGACTACAACAACCCTCGCCATTTGCAGTAAGGCAGGCAGTATGCAGGAGCATAGAAGGAATCACCCTTCAGGACATCCCCACTGCATCGCCAATCAAAACAGGCTGGGCAATTACGCCAGCGAGTAAGACAATTAGGGACCAACTTCTTACCCAAGAAAACCAGGAGCGTGTGGTAAAAGCCCTTGGCGGAGATGCAATTAGGACCCCAGAACACTGGATTGACTACGCTGTGCAAGGAGTACCGAGCGCTTTCCGGACCCTAGACAATACCGAACTACCCACTACCACCCAGCTGGTAGAGGAGGAGGTATGCTCACAAACAGGCAAGCAGCCAGTAAGCTGCAGAACCTCACGACACGGGGCCAACCAGAATGGTCTGACTACCTGGATCATATCATACAAAGAGCCAGTCCGCTCGTTCCAGCTCTTTGGTACTAGCCAATTCTCCAAAGAAATCCACAAACACTCTACTATCCAGCGACACAACCTAGGCTGCCAGCAATACTGCAACGCCGCCCGCTGTACTCGAGTAGCCCGCTGTGTGCACTGTGGGGACCGCACAGATAGACACCAATGGCCCTATGGAGATAATTGTCCTCATAAAGCCAAGTGTACTAACTGCCATGGCCCACACCCTGCTAGTCACTCTAACTGCCCTGCGGCCCCTCGCCGGGCGCATGGACATATAATCAAGCCCACCATGACTGAACTAAACGCTATCCGCCGCGCAGGCAGAGCAACATACCAGCATCTCTACAGGACGGTAGAAGAGACCCTTAATCAAGCGACGCCGCAGCGTGAGGATACCCCCCTAGAGGCCGTCCAGGAGATACCGGCCCCCCACCCTCCTCCCCGGAGGCAAGCACCAGAGGAGGATAGCAGGGCGTCTACAGCTGGAACAAGCCACACCTCTCAAACATCCTTACCCACCACACACACACAATTTATTTACGCCCGGCGGCCGAGCCGAAAGGGCTACTAACGCTAGTCTAACTTTACACTTCTTATGCTACGTCTCGGCCTCCTTAGCCCATATATCTTCTTTGGCTCGCTTCTTCGTGTAGCTTATCATCTAAGTCGGAGCCCTTTCTCTATATCTAGAACGCTTCTTCTCTATTTAATGCACCTCGTCAGACGCTCGTGGGTTAGTGTTGCCGGCGGCAGGCTGGCTTAGAGTCGGCTTCTCTAAGAGATTCTCTAAGTGTTCAGCGTCCTATCTTCGGCGGCTGAAGCGTTGTCTGCTGTCTATTGCACGAGGCTGTAGACAAGTTTATGTTAGTATCTGAGGTTTACCAAGTGACTAGTTAGATATCAGTTTGCCTCGAGTCTTCGTGTTGCTATTGCAAATCGTATCGTCGCCCGCACTGCGTCCATATCTGGCGCCCATTTGGCGTCGTCTGCCGCTGCTTTACCGCCCAGGTAGAACGGCAAGTTTCCTCTGCTTGACTGCGTACACTGCAGCATTTCTGTTCGCTGTGTGGTCCACTTTCTGCAACGGAAGAGAAAGTGCTCCACCGTCTCTGCCGCCTGTCCGCATTCGCATTGGTCTGTCATCGACGCTTTGATTCGGTGTCGATACGTGTTTAGCTGCGCCATGCCTGTTCTGAGCTGGGCAAGTACTCTGCTCTCTTTCCGCGAAAGCCCATCATAGAGTTGTCGAGTGTGCTTTCCTGGCAGTGCCGTGTCGATTCGTTTAGAGTATGCTCCTACGCCTGCTGGCACCTTCTTGGCTATGCCTTGCTTGCGTGCAATATTATGCGTAGTTGATCGCATCCTAGGGAGCTGTGTCTGTGGCCTAGCATTTGGTCTAGTTGCCATCTTCGCCTCTCGCTTAGCGAGGCTTGCGAGCTCGCACTCTTCGCTTGCGGGTAGCCATAGCACTGTTACTGTGTTGCCGTCTCTTCGTAGTGTCTGTACAGTCTTGTAGAACTGGCTAATATAGCTTTGCCCAGACTGCTGCCTCGGTCTTCTGAGTGTGAGCACAGCGGCTTTGTTTCTTGTTATCAGTGCAATGTTGCGAAACCTCAGCTTCAGCAGCCTGCTCAGCGCCTCGGCCATTGCTGCCAGCTCTGCTGCATAAGGGTTCTGTTCCTCTCTCTTGCCCAATGTGACGGAGAAAGATCGTTTTTCGTTATTCTGTAGGCTGATCGCGCCTCCCATTCCGACTACTCCGTTCCGCGCCGAGCTGCTTACAGCGATGCGTACCGCCCAGTTCGCCTCGAGCCCCTGTGCCGCGTTCTCGACTACGGTCTGCACTCTCTTCTCCCATGGTGCCAAGACACCTGGCTGGATCGTCTCCATCCGCTCCATTTCTATGTCCTTGAGCGCTTCTGCCACTTGGAACAGCGGCGAGCGGTACTGCCTTCTGAACTTTCGCATCCGCGATGTGTTTCTTCGCAACGGGTTCGTCTCAGGCAGCGCGTGGATGTCGGTCCACAGCTTGACTGCCCGCTTCCAGAACCGCTCATGTGGACTAGGGATGTGCGCCTCTGCCTCTGCCACCCACGTCGCCACGGTGAGGAACGTCCCTACGATCGCTTGTGCACCTATTCTTTGCACCCTATTGATGGGTCTTACCAGCTTGTCTTTGCAGGCATGCATCCACACGTTCGACGCGTAGTCTACTGTCGGCGCGACTGTCGCCGTGAACAGCTGTCGTGCCACTGTAGGTGAGAGCCCTCGTAGCCTCCTGAGTTCTAGTGCTGCTTCCATTCCCTTCGCGGCTGCTCTTGCGATGTGCTTGTGGTACTTGAGCCTGGCGTCCATGAGCACGCCGAGTATCTTAACGTGGTCCTTGGGCGATACACTCTGCCCCTTAATAACGAAGGGCTCCGTGGCACTCTTGTACGCCTTGCGAGTAAAGTGGATAACGGCCGTCTTTTCTGCTTCAAACGTCGCTCCGCTTCTCCGTTCCCAGTCTAGTGCGTCTCGGATGATGGCGTTGATACCCTCTCTATTGCTTTGCGCCGTCGGGCCTGTGACCCACGCAGTAAAGTCATCAACGAACGCGATCGCGCCTCCGTACGTGTCGATGCGTCGTTGCACCAGATCGGCGTTGAAGAAGAGAAACAGAATTGGCGATAACGGAGACCCTTGCGGCAGACCTGCTTGTGGCAGTTCTTGGACCTTAGAGGTCTGTCCGTTGACCTGGATTGACGCTGTGCGCTCTGAGCAGAATGCCTCTACCCACCTCAGCAGCTTCTGTGGTATGCCTCGTGCCTTCATCCTCTGCAGCAGTCTTTCCTTGCACACCCCGTTGTACGCTCCCTTGACGTCGAAGCTGATCAGGCTGACGGTCCGACGGCCTCGCCACGCGGTGTAAATCTGCTCTTGGAGCAGCACTAGTGCTTGCTCGGCTGATCGCTGCTTGCGCGCTCCGAAGTGGTTGGTGGGCAGAAGCCCGTGGGTCTCAACCATATGCGAAATCCTCTCTGCCACTACTGACTCTAGCACTTTGCCTAGCGTGGCCAACAGTGAGATCGGTCTCCATGCTTTTGCCATGGTGTAGTCTCCTTTGCCTGGCTTCTTAAGCGGTATGATCTTGGCGTGTCTCCATTGGCTGGGCAGCGCTCCCTCTTCTAGCGACTGTCGGAATAGCGCAAGCACATGGTCCTTCACTACCGGCCAGACCTGCTTCCACACTATGACAGGCAGTCCGTCGTCTCCAGGTGCTTTCCATGACTTGGCGGCCTGCAGCTGTCTTTCCACCTCCTCGAGCGTGATGGTCGGCATGTCCACGGGTGCTCTCTGCGGCCTGGCTCCCTCGTCATCGATGCTGCTGGGAAGCGGAGGGAAGAAGGTGCTGAGCAACTCCTCAGCTTGTTCTTCAAAGTCGCTCGTAGTTGTACTGTCCGTTCTGCGAAGTGCTGGAACTGTCCCGAACGCCTCGTTGCCCGCCTTCAGGTACTTGGCCGCGTTCCAGATGTTGTCGTTGTCCGCCAGGAAGTCATCCCAGTGCTTTCTCTTCTGCTGTCGAATAGCATCATGGTACTGCTTTGACGCTCCCTTTGCCGTCTCCTCTAGGTCCGGCCTAGCCACTCCTGTCCGTCTCGCGGCTCTCGCTCGGTTCCTCCAGTGCGTGTAAATGCGGCGTAGCTGTGTCAGATCCTGCGTCCACCACCTCTTTGCGTATGGTGACGGCTTAGCCCTGGGTGTTAGTGCGTGCACCGCCTCCAGCACTGCCGCCATCAGTCTGTCGGTCCTTTGCTGCGTCGTGCCCGCTGGCGGAGTCACGCTGAGCGTTCTGGCGATCCTGTCGTTGATTGCTTTCCACGGTGCGTTCTTGAGCAGAAGCCGCTCTCGCTGCTGCGGCACTGGCACGGAGCTGTCGAAGACCGTCTCGATCATTCGGTGGTCGGAGCCGTGTTCGGTGTCGTGGGCAGCGCATCTTAGCACCGTGTCTGCCAGCTCTTTTGACGCTAACACCAGGTCGATTGTCGTCTCGTAGTCTCCGCACTGCCACGTCTTGGTGCCACGCGGGAGCAGGCTGCTGAGCGCGTGTTCTGTCATCAGATCGATGATCAGGTCTGCCTCGCCCTGTCTAACCAGCGTCACATCCTCTCCTCCCCACAGCTGGTCGTGCTGATTGAAATCTCCGGCCAGCACCACGTCCACTACCGTGCCAGCCCTTCTTCTTGCCTCCTTAATCACCGTATCTAGCTTGTTGCATGCGTCTCGCAGTGCTTGCTGGTCTCCTCCTGGTATGTACACCGACACCACCAACACCCGACGCTCGTGTAGCCGGATGACTTCTCTATTCACCCACAGCATGCTCCGTATCGGCCACCTTCCTTCTCGCCAGGTCGATGGCACCATCTTGGTCCACTTGTGATGGAGCATGGGCGTCGTCAGCAGCCGACCCTGGATCCTCCGTGCATGCGGCTCCTGGATAGCTACCACCGACACGTCTTGCAACTCTTCGTCGTTCATCAGGCTGTCATGTACTTCGCCTTGCTTTCTAACATTAAGCTGGATCATGCGAAATACTCTATTCATGTTGAGGCGGGTATAGCATCCGACAGTTTCTGCTGAACGACTCGTGCGGTCCTCCGCACAATACGCACTTCATCACTATTTCGCTGCAGCTCTTGTGGTGGTGGCCGTCTTTGGCACATCTCCCGCATCTCTGCGCCTTTCGGCACTGATACGCTTTGTGGCCGAGCTCCTGGCAGTTGTAGCATTGTCCTGGCCGTGGTCGCCGCTCAAATGCGCTGGTTGTGCCGGACTCTCCGCCCGCGTGGAAGAAGCCTTCTGCGATGAGCCTCCTTGCGTCACTTTTCTTGGTCACGTACACCACCATAGATCCGTACGCCTTGGGGACGTCTCTCTTGCTAAGCCACGCAATCTTGGCGACTGTCGTTCCATTCTCTCCTCCAAACGCTTCTGCTGCTCCCGCTCGGATCTCGTCCTTCTCATCCAACACTGCTGTTCTCTTGACGTTGTCTATCTTGACTGGGTAGAGCTCATCGCGCAACACGCGCGCGCCTGCGCCAATCTTCTCTGCTGCTCTCTTGACTAGCTGGTGCTCATCTTCGTCTCTGCACGCAATCCTGATCCTGCTCTGCGTCGCGTGGTCGACGGTGACCGCCCGGCAACGCCAGTTTTCTTGGTTCTCCATTGTGCGCATCTCTCTTTCCACGGCTGCTCTGACCGCTCCGGCTGACAATCTGCCATTTTCAGTATCTGCCCTGGAAATGTCTACTGTAACGTTGGGCACGTCAATCGAGGCGAGGTTGGTTCTGTTCGTGTGCTGCTGGTTTGCTAGCGTTCCGGACGTGGCGCTTGGTTCCGCAGGTGCGCTTGCGGACGCAACCGAGGCCCAGGTACGCGCACTAGAGGATGCTGTTGCCACAAGGTCATCGACGCGTGTCTTCAGCTCAGCGATCTCGTCGATAAGTTTCGCATTGTGGTCAACAATAGCTTGCTGGTTCTTTCTAATCTCTCTTGTTTCGCGTTCGAGGTTCTGGATCGTTTCATTCTGCTGCTGGATGATCTTGGTTAACGCGGTAAGTAGATCTTTGTTGGTGGCGGTGCTCTTCCTGGCTTGACGGATGGGTTGGCTGCTTTCGATCTGGATGGTGTCGGAGTCGTCGGCTGATAGGTCTGGCTGTGGTGGTCGCCTGCGGTAGTGTTCGTTTTGCTCGGTGGTGTTTCTTGCGCGTCTCTTCAGTGGTGCCAGCAGCTCGGTTGGCAAGGATGTCGCTTCGCGGTCGCGGTCGCGTTCAGGGGTCGAGATTGCCATCTCTCTCACGCGTCCAGATCGCAAACTCATCCACACAACAGTTCGCTGCCCCTAGACAATACCCCGCAGGAGTCTCTCCGTGTACAGTGCTGACCGAAATCTGGGAATCCCTGTACAGTACAGTGCTTCCCTGTCGAAATGCTGTACAGTGCTTCAGGATACCGAACAGCCCCCTTACCCACCACTGGTAGAGAAAAGCGACCAAGACGGGCTGCTGCAGGCCGTACGAACCTGAATGTGAGGGACATGTCTGCTAACAGTCTGCACCCACGATCAACCATATACACTGATCCCTCCACCTTAGAGAAGGAGGACACCAGCATGAGCGACGATCCACCGTCTACATGTTAGGACACCTACACACATCTTCTACCTACAACAGGCAACGACAGCCCAGCCAGCAGAGAAACCAACTCCGCATATGCTGGGCCAACGTCGGCAGGAGCTCTCCCTGCCACATTACAATACTAGAAGTGTCCTTCCAGAAGGGCATGGACGTTGTATGCGTCCAAGAGCCTTTCACTTGTGCTAAGTCAAGGACCTCCACCCACCCTGGCTTCAGACACCTCGCACCTATTAGCACCTGGGATTCTCCTAACGTACTAGGCTCAGCCCGGCCCAGGGTGATGACCTACATCCGCAAAGGGTACCACCTCAAACTGCAGGCCAGAGAAAGCCTTAATCATCCGGACCTGCTGTGGACTGTTGTGAACGGAGTCTCAATACTGAACTGCTATAGACAGCCACTTACCCCAGACGTACTCCAATACGTTACGCACCTTACACCTCCTCGACACTGCGTCATAGGAGGGGACTTCAACGTCAGACACGAATCCTTCGAACCTACTGTTTCTGCAGCCAGCGGTGGCATAGAGCTCGCCAGGTGGGCCGCCGCCGCCTCTATGGACTATATTGGCGTGCCAGGACAGCCAACACACTGTGCTGGACATGTTATTGACCTCACCTTCTCTAATGTCCCGTTCGCTCAGTCTGCTGTAGATGCTAGCATGCACAGCAGGTCAGACCACGAGACGATAGTAACCTCTGTCTCCACTTCCACACTCAGTCCTCCGCACCTAGACCAGTATCACTATAGAGTCCCAGAGGCAAGCCTACCAAAGTTCACTGGGCTAGTGGAAATAGGCGTCCAGAGCATCCCAGATCCGCGTACGGCACAGGATGCGACACAACTAGACAACTGTTTTGCGCTGCTGACAGAGACCGTGCAGCACTCTATACAAACAGCAGGCAAGCTCGATCGCAAGGAAGGACGCGCTGCGCCTTGGTGGACCAAGGAGTGCAAGACTGCCTACCAAGCCCACAAACGCGCTCGACAGCTCTGCTCAGGTAGACCTCCGCTAGAAGAAACACGAGCCCTCAAGACTACAGTCAGGCAGGCTAAAAGACACTACTGGAGGCATGTCATTGATAACGCCAAGGACGACAAGGACCTGTTCAAGGTCATTGCCTGGCATAAGCTCACACGAGAGAACCAGGACACCCCTCTCATCATAGACAACACGACAATATCTGACCCCCTAGAGAAGGCTGAGGCACTTAGACAGGAAGTCCTCAATCGGTACACAGCGGATGACGATCTCAGCCACCACCCAGATCAGGAGACTGCGGCTCCTCTGCCGTGGCGCACACATATCTCACTAGAGGAGTCTGAGCGAAACACAATAGGGGTCACCAGCACCTCCCCAGGCACGGACCGCTCTACAGTGCGACTGCTCCGCGCCTGCTGGGCCCAGGTTGGAGAACTCATACGACGGATCTTCCAGCGGTGCCTTGAACTCAACCACTTTCCTGCACAATGGAAGCTGGCAGAGGTAGCCATGATACCTAAGGTAGGAAAGAAAGACCGGACTTCGGCCCGATCTTGGAGGCCCATAGCACTCCTCTCCTGCATTGGAAAGGGGCTCGAACGAACAGTGGCCAGGAGAATCGCGTGGACTGCTATGACCTACAAGATCCTCAGCCCCCAACATGGAGGCGCCCTCCCAAAGCGCTCTGCCGTAGATCTTACCGCAGCGTTCACTCACGATACAGAGGCTGCTTGGGCAAAAGGCCAGCACGTTACCATGGTCACCTTAGATGTGCAAGGCGCCTTTGACGCTCTCCTCAAGAACCGCCTGCTGCACCGGATGGCCCAACAGGGATGGCCACAAAGGACCATCCTCTTTGTCAACTCTTTCCTCACTGATCGAAGGGTGCAAGTCCGCCTAGGCCAAGTCACTACCCCTAGTTACCCAGTCGCCTGTGGCACTCCGCAGGGCTCACCACTCTCCCCAGTCCTGTACACACTGTATCTGGCCGAGCTACTATCTATAGACACGCAACGGAGGTTCGGATACGCAGACGACATATGCCTATACCGGGCCTCACACTCCCTAGATGAGAACGTCCAGCTCCTAGCATCAGATCTAAGGCAGATCAGAGCATGGGGAACAGCTAATAAGGTCACCTTTGCCCCGGAAAAACAAGAAATGATCCACCTCACTCGACAAAAGAGCAGCTACGCGCCGCCCTGTGTAGTAGACGAGCAGCTTACAATCAACCCAATCTTACCAAGTGGGTCAAGAACCCAGCCAGCCCTCCGATGGCTAGGGATCTGGTTCGACCGCAAGCTTACCTTTAAGCGGCACGTAGCCACACACAACGCAAAAGCGGCCAAGGTAGCCTATCACATCCGCAGCCTAGCAAACACGGCGTACGGACCACCAGCCAGCTCCCTCCGTAAGGCCACCATTGCCTGCGTATACCCGTCCCTTCTGTATGGGGCCGAATGCTGGTACAGAGGCCGCACTAAACCTCCACGCTCACTCAGACCTGGCAGACCAGCCGAAGTCAGCACCTACGTTGGGTGGCACATAGCTATCATGGACAAAACACTGGCTATAGCAGCAAGAGGCATCCTCCCAGTGTGGCGAACAACCCCTACTGCTACTCTCTTCCGAGACGGCGGACTTCCCTCAGCTGCCACTGCTTTAGAAGAAGCCAAACTCCGTTTCGCAACACATCTACGCACTGTAGATGAAGAACACCCACTCGCTAGCCGCATGGTAGCCATTAGGATGAGCATAGGCAGGTCAGCTGGAAAGCTGCAACCAATGCGGACCAAAGTCCAGTATCTAGGATCTCTTCTGCCTGAGATACCTAGGACAATACTGACAGCCCCCCACTACTCGCCTGGCTGCCAAACAGACCCAACAATGGGCATAGACAAAAAGACTGCAGCGAAGACTTTTAAAGAATGGTGGGCTCAGCTCCCACCTTTAGACGTTACTATCTTCTCAGATGGCTCTGAACAGTACACAAAGGAAGGAGGAAAGCAAGTTACTTATGGCTTTGCAGTGTATCAAGACGGAAAACAACTTCACACTGGACGCGGGTCACTTCACCCTACCTCACACGTCTTCGACGCGGAAGCAGTTGAATCCACAGGTATCCACCCACTTGAACCTGACGTCATACTCGATCGCTTTAAAAAGTCAATGCCACCACCACCTGTGACGCCTCCTAAGCAAACTGAGCCTCAGCCTGCTGCCTCCTCACCTAATTGGCGACGTAGGTCAAATTTTGACCGAGCAGTGAGGTATGGGGATCAAAAGGTAGCCAATGAAGCCCTACAGGCTATACATCAGCTTCATGTGCAGAATGAGCTTAAGGATCACAGGATATCAGACCTTGAACAGGCTATACAGGCCAAGAAGAAGCGGAGTAAGAAGAAGAAGGTATTACCACTGTCACCGCGCGACCCTAATGTACAAGGCGGGGCAGTCTTCTATGATCCTCTATCCAAGGCACGTGCTGATCGACGTATGAGGGATGCGGAGAAGCAGGAGATGGCAGAAGAGGCAGCAAAGGCAGATCAGAAGCAACTACGGTATAACAACAAGCTTCTAAGAGAGAAGACTAAGGCAGATAATGCTGAGAAGGCAGCGCGGAGGCGTGAGGAGACTGCTCAAAAGAGGGCCCAAGAAGAGCGTGAAAAGCAGGCTCGGAAGGCTGAGAAGGAGCGCGTGAGAGAGCTTAAGAACGCGCAGAAAGTATCCAAATTGCCTAAACAGGCAAGGAAGAAGACCTCAAAGAAGCCGCAGTCAAAAATATCAAAAGCTGGTGGTGGTGCAGCGAGGCGTCGTCCACAGGTGGCTCATGAGCCCAGCTCCGCACCCCGAGGAGTTGAGACCCGTAGTGGCCGCGTCACACGTCCTACAGAAAAACTGAGATAGCCAAAAGTTTCGCAATAGTTAATATTATATTCTGACAGCTTCTTGTATAATAATAATTACTCTACGTGGTGGTGTAGCCTCACTTCCGTGGAGGTGAGAAAGTTGGTGGGGTGGCACGAACAGTGAACCGGCCCGATCAGTGCACAGACACGGTACTCCACGGGCGAGCCGATCACACGGGCGAGCCGATCACTCTGCCAAGACCACACCAAACCTCTACCTTACCACACAATGCCTCAACAACAACACAAATCTAAGCCCTTAAAAGAAGCTGCGATACAGCTTGCGCTCCAGGCAATTAAACAAGACGCGACACTTACATTGCGACGCGCTGCAGCTATCTATAACGCGCCTTACACCACACTACACGATCGATACACAGGACGACCTGCACGAGCTGATTGTACGCCGAATCAACCGATTATGGATCAGACTGAGGAGAATGTGATTGCTGAGCACATTCTTGAGCTAGATGCACGAGGATTTGCCCCTCGGCTGGCTGCTGTAGCTGATATGGCCAATGCTTTGCGTGCTGAGCGCAATATGGGCCATGTTGGCGTAAACTGGCCCAATACGTTTGTCAAGCGCCGCCCTGACCTCTAAGTAATGTTCAATCGCAAGTACGACTACAAGCGAGCCCTCTGTGAGGATCCAGAGATTATACAAGGCTGGTTTGGGCTTGTAGCGAATGTCAAAGCCAAGTATGGCATCCAGGACGATGACACATACAACTTTGATGAGACAGGCTTTATGATGAGCCAGATATCTACAGGAGCAGTTGTCACAGGTTCAGAGCGTCGAGGACGGCGCAAGGCAGTGCAGCAGGGCAATCAAGAGTGGACCACGGTCATACAGGGCATCAATGGCACGGGATGGGCCATTCCACCCTTCATCATCTTCAAAGGCCGCTACCACCTCTCTGCCTGGTACAAAGAGCCTGATCTGCCCCAGGACTGGATTATTGCAGTCTCTGAGAACGGATGGACCACCAACAAGCTTGGTCTGGACTGGTTGAAGCACTTTGATGGCCATACAAAGAGGCGCACCCGAGGAGGGTACCGGCTGCTCTTTATTGACGGCCACGAGAGCCACAACTCCCTTGACTTCCAACAATACTGCAAGGAAGCAAACATTATTACACTGTGTATGCCTCCACACTCATCGCACCTCTTACAACCACGCGACGTAAATCGCATAAAAGAAAGCAGTTACAGCAGGAGGGGGTCCTAACAGCTGAGGAAGGCCTTCGATTAACTACTCTAAATGAGTTTGGGGCGCGTGGTGATGGTAAGAAGGCAAGGAAGCGAGTGCGTGTTGAAGGAGGTGAGGCAACCCAAAGACGCTGTAAAAAGTGCCACAAGGTAGGGCATAACTCGCGCACGTGTAAGAAGGCTGCAGAAGGTGTTACTGAATGATATTATGTGCTGTACTACTGTATACGAGGCTAACATGGGCCAATGCGAGCCATAATAGGGTGGAGGTTTGGTGTGGTCTTGGCAGAGTGATCGGCTCGCCCGTGTGATCGGCTCGCCCGTGGAGTACGTTATCGCGAAATAGATCAGACACCTCTGGGTCGATGTCTAGATGGTTCGCTACGTTGCATTTAGCCAAGACCAAAGATAGCGGTCAATAATTCGTCCTGTAAATCTTCTTATGACGCGCAATTCCACTGCTCCTAGTGTCTAGAGATCGGGAATATCTAGCTATGAGCCTCAAGTAAAGAGAGGGTTTTCAAGTCATGAGGCAAAAGTGCTAAATGCCAGGATTGAGAGTTCAAGGCTGGTATATGGTCTCCATGCGATTGGAAACGCGATTGTTAGACGTAGCGATCGACATAAAGCCATGGACGACAAGTGCAGTTATTTTGCGAATATGTGTGAGATTGATGCTGGTGCAGGCGCGTTGAGACAAGTTTTGGCAGCGTTGACAGATCGGCCCGAATGCTCGCTTTCCCTGGCACCGTGCACACGCAATGCTTGACGAGCTCAACTCATCAACGCCGTTCACTCAGCACGCCATACTTCACACTGTCTTCACGCGCATGATTCGGTCGTTATTGACTGTGAGATGTATTCGAAGCTTCCTAGCCTGGCGCCATTAGCTCTCTGACACACACGTCACTCTGCGAGAAAGATAGCTTCGGCACATAAGCGATACTGCAGCTACCTCATCTTACAGCAGCAACATCGCAAGGAGAAACCTGACGATGGAAACTGTGCCATCGTCTTATTCGAGCCTGAATATGTTGTTGTCCTGACGCCTAGGCCGTCGCGCTGTTCATCGATGTGTTTCGCGCCAAGCCGCAAACAGATCTCCTGTTTCCCTCCCACATTGTTCCAAACACTGTTCTCTGGTTCCAATTCTGTGCGTACTTGCGTGCTCACGGTATTAAGGCCATCGAACTCAGGTCCCGGGTAAGAACGCGTCCGGATTTGCCTGTTGTGCCCGAGACTGGTTCCGTGACACAGTTCCTGTCGCGCTTGCTGGTGCGGCCCCTTCGGCAGTGTCAGTCAAGCTTCACATCTGTCGACTTAAGCTTTCTGGGTTGGCGGTTCGCAAACGAGCTGCCAATGGCAAACTCTGATACCAATACTTCTATTCTCAGCGCTACAGTCACCTTGTTATAGCTCAGCCTCTTGGTTTTGAAGCTCGGCTATATTAATATTCGCCGGAACTAAATCTGCACCAATCAGACATTCGGCAGCCTCACCATCCGCCAACGTGTGGCGCACCATTCCTGACCTCGAACAGCAGTGAGATGCGGACCTGGTGGCTAGATGTGAGACGCTATACGGCTGTGAGATACTGCGAATAGTATAAAACTAAACAACCAGTGGAAGGGATGTATCACTTCCGCTCACCGGAACCACCATGCATCCGGGTTCATAACATGCCTGGTATAATATGAGGCCCCTTACCTCCGAATCGTCCTTTCGCAAGGCCTCACAACTTTGAACCACTTAATTCTCTCTCACAGGCGTACACACTGGTTTGTTTGTTTGTATTATTTTACGTTGCTTGGAACGTACACACTGGTCATCATGCGTACTTCAATAATTTGTTCGGCTGCTCTCGTAGCAAGCTACGCATCAGCGGCACCAACTGGCAAACGCCAGTCCGGTCTTTCTCCAGATGGCAACTACTTTCCACTACCAAACGGGTTCCCCAACCCAAATAGGGATGGCGAGATCACAATCCAAGATGGCGCACACGGGACCTTACCTAATGGACCACCGCCACCAGCACTGAGTGCCGACGGTGTGACCAATCTCAAGCTGATTGCGTTGAACGAACTATTTGAGGTTGCATTTTTCACAGAGCTCATCTACAACATCACAACTAAAGTCTCTGGATACGATCTGGGGATGGACCACGACTACATGCTCGACTCACTAAATGCCATCCTTAATCAAGAGGAACTTCATGTACTAAACGCGAATGATGCGCTCGATCATTTCAAGCAGGAGAAAATCCAACCTTGCAAGTACAACTGTAAGTCTACCTTGAATGCATGTATGGCCATCACTAATACCTCGCCAGTCCCAGTCGAAGACTTCCAATCAGCCATCGGCCTGGCAGGCACCTTCACCGATGTAGTCCTTGGCACTCTGCAAGATGTCAACCAGATTTTTGCCAAAAACCAAGACGTCGGGCTCGTGCGCGCCGTAACATCAGTCGTCGGCAACGAGGCCGAGCAAGAAGGCTTCTTTAGGCTCACGCAGAAGAAGCGCCCGTCGTCACAACCCTTCGTCACGACAGCAACCCGCGATTTCGCTTTCACCGCGATCCAAGACTTTGTTATCGAAGGCTCGTGTCCCAATATCGGCACCATTCCGCTGAAAAGGTTCAAGCCGCTCAGTGTGGAGACCAAGAATATCCCCGCTGAGACTCAGAATCTAAAGTTCTCGTTTGACATGAAAGATGCGGGCATGTACGATATCAAGGATATGCGGCTCACATATCTGAATGGGCAGAATCAGCCCATCGTCAAGACATTCGAGAACGTCAAGATGGATGACGGCAGGGTTCTCTTCGAGGCGCCCTTTCCGTACGACGATTTCCTAATGAACGGTTTGACGATTGCGGCGGTTACTATGGGAGCAGACGAGTTTGCTGATCCGGATAAGATGGCTGAGGCGGCTATTTTTGGTCCAGGTCTCATCGAGATCGATTGAGCGTCATATCTGTAACCGACCGAGCATTGTTGGGCCTTTTCTTGCATAGCGTTGGCGTTCTTCTTATGTATGAGCGCAAAATACCCATATCCAATGTATAATGTCTATACCACTGTATGAAACCCTCCATCATTGTCAAAAGGTCCGCTGATCACCTTTCCATGTGCATCAAGAATGGGCTCTATCATATGTCGACCACGTGACAGGGTTTTCTGGCAGCTTCCCTGTCGGCAGTTGGATCGATCTACCCATACTCCTCAAAAAGTCCTTGATTGAGCTCGGCCACTCCGGGTCATTCCATACGGAGTACACCAGATCCAGATATTCGGGATCTGGGACATTGCTTTGCCTCAAGAACATCAATGCTATCCCGAGTGGGAAGGACAAAGCTGAAGCGCCTGTAATGCCGTTGTTCTTTCGAAAGAGCCATGACACAGAGCGTGCGATCAGACGTGCAAAATAGCGGCCGTGAGGACGGTCGACGTAGGGTGGAAGGGTGTCGTGGGAAGAATAACGTAGAGCTCGATCTAGCGATTGATAGAGCAGTGTTGCCGTTGCCCAGTAGCGGAGAGAGAGCAATGCAGTCCCTAGATCGGCAAACTCAATGGGAGTTGGGGCTTTGACATCAGTGGTGTAGACTCTATTCGAGTTGTCCTTCAACCATGCATCGAGCTTGCAATGTACCATCCAACTCTTTGCTGCTGTCTTCAGCCTTAGGCTATCGAAGCAACCGTTGTGTGGCGATAGAGCGTCGAGATAGCCCAGTTCGCTTATGATTCCAGGTATCTCTAAGATAATGTCAATAATCTCATCGCTCGGGGACTTGACCCTGCCTTGCCACGGGACCGTCTTCCACTGCTCTTCGTTGAAGACACATGGCTTCTGAGACCGGATGCTGGTAATAGCCTGGCGATGTATTAGTAAGAGCAGGTGAATATGCTCTACTCTCGACTTACACTGTTGTACCGTGCGAGTGAGAACATGAAATGCGCAGCATCCGTTGTAAAAGCTCCAGGTCCCCTCGATACAATCAATGCGAGCTCTCCCTGAGCATGAATCATCCAATTGCGAGCTTGTGTTAATTCTTCGCCACCGGCACCATACATGATCTCATACAAACCCATCAGTCTCGTCGTGGCAGGCAAGGCCTCGCTTGTCCACCGTCTTAGATTTAATAGCGCTAATCCCAATTCCTGGAGCGCGTTCCCATACATCACGCGGCCTTTTCGCAGCACGGCCTGGTCGTTCGATCCTTTTCCGAGAGTGACAAGTCCAACCGCAGAGATTGTCTGACGGAGCGCCTCTTCTTGCATACTCAACTTCGCCAAGAGAGTGGGAAATTTAGTGTCCAGGTGCAAGGCTCCGCTTGCATCTTTGTACGCAGGGAACAATTTGAACGCAGCTTCCATGCATTTCACAATAAATGCAGATTGCGCGAGAGAATGCGGTATCACGTGATAGGTAGAGGCTGCTACCAGGTCTGTCATAGAGTCTCCACGTTGATTTGGCGGTGTACAGGCCGAAGATGGTGTCTGCATATATTTGCTGTTGATGAAGACACGGTCGAGGTCGTAGCTGCCACATAAGATATTTCGCTCAAGGTATTGGCTACAGGCTGGGCGCTTTGAATCACACTGTCCGCTCTGTCAGTATGTGAATGTCGCATTGTGATGAACGGAGGCTTAGTTCAACTCACACCCTTCTTCCTCTTCCTGCAAGTCACACATCCTTTAGATCTACCTGGAATGCCCACCATCGTCTCAGACACTGCCTATCAAGAGTAGGTCTCGCTTGCAGAAGCAGCAGAAGCAGCAGCGCACAATCCTCCGCATTGGAGACTCCATCGTGCTTTAACCTGCACTGGGTCAGATTAGCACAGCCCTACAGCTGCAACTCAGCCTCCGCTAATCGCAACGTTTGAAGTGGTTCATGATGTAATAAGCTTTCGCAGGATGAGCAAAACGCGCAGCATGCGATGCGGTGAGCGAATCGCAGGAGCGAGGCCTCTTATCGCTCGGTTGTTCTTGACGAATGTCTAGCCGAATTGACCAACCGCTTTGGGCTCATCATGCGCAGGGCAATTTTACGCGGCTGTTGTGACGCTTACAACACGATCATTCGCCAACACTCAAGCATACACATTCGTGTCTGCGATCTTGCTGTGGGCCTAATCGATGGGAAATGTAGAGTCATCCGTACGCAGGCCCTTTGTGCCACAGCAGATCCCAACCAGGACCGACCGGACCTTCTGTGAACGTTTGCGCATGCCGTAGCTACGGTGTACCTCCTGGACAAAAAAGTCCGCTCGGGCAACGTTCGCGAGCACAAAGATGAGTTCACAAGGTAGGCTAGTGTTTTGCAGAGCGAAGGTCGTTGTGCGCTGCAAGAGAAGGCGAATGTCTACGGCGTGCAGAGAAACAGCACATTTATCCGCAAAACCCAACAGCCATCACCTATCTGAACAGCCCTCGATCTGATATATATCCCAACGCCATCAACGCGGCGTGTCGAGGCATATGTAAGTCGACTTTCAATAGCTGAGGGAGCATAAAGCTGACAGATTAAAGAGAAGTCGATTGCTTGCGTTACGCGCGACAGCTTGAAGCTGGAAATCATAATTCAGAATCTAGGGTCTCATTGCCGACCATATTGGCGATGACGAGAAGTGGATTGCTGAGGACAGACGTGGCAGCGAGAGTGCGATGATAGCAAAGCTGCGAGAACATCCCGCTGATGAAGCCATAAGTTGATTCGAACATGGACCGTAAGAGTGTACCATCTATCAATGTCGATCAGACAGGTTCAAAACAGCCCCGTTTGTGCATCGCGAAACACGCAAACCTGGGCTTCTCGAGGCACACCGCTCAACAATCTCTCATTTACACAAACAAGAACGCTCATGCAAGAACCGAAGGCTTATACGTCTGTGCATGCTCCTTGGCTTGTTTGGCATCCCTGTCTACCAGTCCCTCATCCACAGCCTCGCGGTACAAGTGCGCGTACCCAGCAGTGTGGAAACCCGTCTGTCTCTTCTCCTTAGCTTGCTTGGCATCTCTATCCAACAGCCCCTCATCCACCGCCTCACGGTACAAGTGCGCATACGCAGCAGTATGGAACTCAGTTTGTCTCTTCTCCTTCTCGTCCAAATCTCCAGTCGCGCTGTAGCTTTTTTCGTACCTGGGACTATTGGAAGCCAGCACGCCTGCCTCTATTCGAGCAATCAGTACCCTATATGGAATATTAAAAACTCCCGAGAAGCTTTACCTGCAGCTACCGGCGCAGCGAAGACGCTGACACATTGGAGGGCCGCAGCTAAGAGTATGAGGGATTTTGGCTGCATGACGAAGGATATATGGATGCACTTGGGGGTATTCGGCTGCTGGAGTCTGGTCAATCTGTGAATACTCTTTTCAGACCTCTAATGGTTCTGCCGCGTCTTATATGGTCGGCTTTATCGCCATCTAACCTTATCATACCGTACGTTTCCGTCATACCTACCACCTGCCTTAACAAGGCAGCCAGGCATCCAACCGAATTACTGCAAGGCCATGCAGAACATGCGTCGGAGCAGGCAGAGACCCATTGTCTGGACTCAAACAGCAGGATAAGCATCGTCAAGCAATCAGTGATTCGCGACTTGGGTGCTGACTGCAGATCGTTCGTAAGCGACATGCTGAGATCCTGCCGACTACTGTTTAAAACCGGTCAGCGGGGATTGATTTCTATCGCGTAAGATGGAGTTTTGTATCTTTCTCCTTCCTATCTTGGCGGGATTGGTGCCAGCACCTGGGGGCCTTGTATGCAGGTAGGTCAGCTGGATACGAACGCCAACGTCCCCGCGTATTTTGAACCTCCTTCCTTTTGAAGAAGGATCTGTGGAGATGGCTGCATTGGTACTCAAGCCGCGAGACGCTTTCAATCTCAAAGAGACCAGTAGTAACATTTCACGACATTGCTGAGTATTTTTTTCTCGAAGTGTATAGTCGACATGGCACTGACATACACCGTACTCCCAGAAGACGAAGAGAAACTTTTATCTTCAGTATCTGAAGATGGAAGTCTACCGACATCCATTTGCCACACATCAAGGATGGCTTCGGATCAAGGGCTGACGACTTGGATAAGAATAATCCACTGGACTGCCCACATCCTCAGTCTTCTCGTCCTATCACTCCTGCTTGTCCGTGAATGGCGCACCGGGCCTACTACTTCTGGGAGGAACCAGCTCTACTCGCCCGCCTACCCCAAAAAGAATCAGCCTCTACACTACGAGTCTGTTGCCTCCGTATACTCGTCGACCCCCAACTTACATATTCAGGGTCTTCAAATCCGCATTCTGGCAAGACACAATCTACAAAGGTAGCCCCTGCCCATTTCAAAAGCTTCAGCTCATTTCAAAAGCCCCATTCCAGACCTAAGACTGACAAACACAGCCTACCCCAGCCCCCCAAGCGACAAGACACTTCAAGCATGGAGACACTTGACCGACACGCCAGCCCTGAACCTCACAGCCGCCGAAATCTCCAACCTAGGCCTAAGCCCGGATTCAGTGCAATGGCCCCGGAGCGCCGGCGGTGTACAAACCCCGCCTTGATCCGCAAGACGCACAACAAGCTAACGCCGCGCAGGGATACATCGGCTACCTCGAATCCGCGCACCAACTACATTGTCTCGAGACACTATGGACACGACACCACTACGCCAAGACGCCTGAGCTGTTCCCGGCGCTGGGCAGGAAGATAGCCGACATGCCTGAGATCGAGGAAGCGCATTTCGAGCACTGCGTTGATGTGATCCGGTGCGCCCCCCCTCCCCCTGCTTCCAAGAGCGCTGTATACGCGCCCCGATGGCGCGAACTGACAGGTGCCAGGCAGAGGCTGATGTGCACGGCTGATGCGAGTATTGTCTCGTTCCGCTGGGTCAAGGGCTTGAGCACGCCGTACCCCAACTTCCACTCCGGACACATGTGTGCCGACTACGAGAGTCTGTTGGCGTGGGGCCAGGCGCGGAAAGCGGATATGGAGAAGGTTGGGGGTTGGGATTACCACGTGGATCTCGGGGCGGGCGATATGGAGATTGATCATCTGCCGAGATAGGGTGGGTGCTGATGGTGTCTTTGGGCGGGGTGGTGCAGGATGGTGTTTGCTCAAGGTTCTGTGGGAGTGCTGGCGTGGCGTGTGAGTGCGTGGTGATGTATTGTATTGCAGGATGGGTAATTGGAGGGTCCGATGTCAACTGGCATGTCGAACTACACAACGCACACCCGCAACGAGACAATCCGCAATCCAAGATAACCCGCAAACCGCGCATCGCCAAACACCAAATCGAACGCCTTGCAGAGCTGTGAAGCAAAGCCGTGAGCAGAGCCGTAAGCAGAACCCCAAAACACAACCAAAGCAAATCAACCAACGATTGCAGCAAAATCATGCGATGTGTAACCAGACACCCCATAAGCCATACCCTAATAACCCTGAAGAAACCCCCTCAATCTAAGTTGGTACTGGGACTGGGGCGGTTTGAAGGATAGACAAGGTGAGGCGAGACAACAATGCTGTGTGAGTCCGCGGGTGTAAAGTATGTAAGCAAGGAAGAGGAAGAGCATGAGAGACATCAAAACGAGCAGCACTGAAACACTCCCACGAAAAGAAGCACAATGACCAAAACCCACATCAACTTAACAAAATCATACACAACTATCCACAGCCCCCCCCCCAACCACTCCACCAACTACAACCCCCAAACTCCAGCGCCAGCCTACTCCTTGCCCTCAAGCGATGCCCAAACCTGAACATAACAAACGGAATAAGACTGAGCACAGTTCCCAGCAGGGCCAAAACAAGCCCAGCATACAGACTCCCGACATTAAGAAAAAATGCGCTAGCAAACAACGGCGTCACAGCCCCCAGCGCATTGCGCATGAGCCCCTGGCCCGCAATCGCCGACGAGCTCGACTCGCCGTAGCAGTCGGCGGTATATGAGTAGGTGGACTCGAAGACGAAGAAGATGCCGAATGCGATGGGCGTGAGGCTGATGGTGGGCGCGATCCAGGGGAGTGAGGCGTGTTGCGTGAAGGAGTATACGAAGAGGCTGACGGGGAGGAAGATGGCGCCGAACATGGCGCCGTAGAGCCTGTGCTCTCGGACGACGACGACATCCGGGTTGGCAGTTAGCGCATTGTACTTGCGCAGGTGCGCCGCCCAGCCGAGAAACGTGCCCAGCGCGAGCGAAATATAGGGCAAGCCGGCCACGCCGTCGGACCAGCCGCGCTTCTCGGTAGCAGCACCTCCAGCAGCACCACCCACACGTCGTTTTTTTTACCTGAGGCTTACAGGTCCGAGACTTGGAGTCCTCGTGATCACGTTTCTGGCGTTGTTGCTGCGATTTTTTGGCGTCGCGGTCGCGTTTCTGAGCCTCGCGTTCGGCAGCTTTCTCAGCCTTCTCCTTCTCCCGCACCTTCTTGAGTCTTTCACGCTCAGCCTTCCTCTCCTCAGCCTCCTTAGCCCGTAATAGTTTAGCAGACTCCCTTAACTGCTTCATCTCAACTCTGTCTAGCCTTTTCTGCTTCTCATCCCGCTCCTTCACCATGTATCGAAACTCAGCCTCGCGGATCTTTCGAGGGGAGTAGTACATAGCCTCAGCCTCGTACTCCTTCCTCTGTTGAAGGTCAAGGGGGCCCTTATGCTTATGACGCTTCGAATGAGGCTTAGCGCTTTCCCGTAGTCCCTCATTCTCATGCCGTAGTAACTCCTTTTGTAACGGTTCTGGACTGTAACGGTTTGGGCCTCGCTAAGACCTACTCTGGTACAAGTTCGGTACTGCTCTCGCTACCACACTCCCATGATCCCACAATCATATAGATAGCTGCCCTCCTTCATAGCTACTCAGACAATGCAGTCCCCCTCTTCCTCGTTCCTACCGTTACACCTTTGAGGCATGGAGGTGAAGGATCGTAGACTTGATCACCTCTGGAGCTTGAGGATCGATTGAAGCGTCTAAGAGGTGCCTTATCGAAGTCCTGTTGACGTCACTGAGCGGCGACATTGCACCTGTTGGCTCTAGAGTTGAGGTACGGAACTTTTCGAGTACTGTGTCAGGATTGAGAGGATTCACCCCAGTTGCCTTAAAGGCCTTCAAAATATGCTCCTTGGTGAAGGAGGCTTCCCAGGCAGGCTTGAAAAGGGACCAGAAGTCACCCTTCTTCACAGCTGCTTGCCCTTGGCTGCGTTGAAGGTGAAGTTGTAGCCTATCAGAATAGGCAGATGAGAGGGACTTAAACATTACCACATCAAGCGGCTGCGTTGTATGGGTACTGTGGGGAGGTAGTACTAGTAAGTGTATGTTGTTACGCTTACAGTACCTAAGAAACTCGATAGTAACGTGAGATCCATGGCCATCAAGGATGAGTAGTCGACTCCGGAGGCGTGCTTTCTTCTGGGTAAATCGATTGAACACCTGTTCGAGCCATGCAAAGCCTAGCGTATGGGTAGTCCAGCCAGAGGGACTTGAGGTGATGAGGACTGAGTCCTCACCTGCTTTGATATCGCGTACCCAGCGATCGTAGATGGCTGAGCGAGTCGATTGATATATAATCGCAGGCGGCAACGCACTCCCATCCGCACATATAGCTGCTACAACTGTGATCCACTCACAATTGCCATCTTGAATGACTCCCTTACGTCCTCCGCGATCGTACATGTCCTTGCTGAAGATTCTCTTACTTCTACCTGGTACTCCTATAAGAAAGCCCTTCTCATCCATGTTGTAGATGTCCCTTGGTAGGATGTGATAACGCTCCATTTTAGTTGACAGAAGCTTGAAGTATGACTCGTATTTTGGTACTGAATCGGCCTTGTGACGATTGCGATCTAGTCCAGTCGTCCAGTGCGATGCAATCTCAGACGAGTGACGCCTCATAAACCTCGTCACCCACGACTGTGAGGCCGGCTTTCCAGCTATTTCACCAGCGAAATTTTGTACCATGGTCCTTGTAGGTGCTAGGCCATCCTCGGTGAGTTGATTGATGTACTGTATAAGCTCTAACTCTTCGTGGGGTTTGAGCAATTGCTTGTTGCGATAATAGGTGTCATTGCTGCGCTGCACACCCCGGTGCCTCCGCGACAACGTACTGCGACTCACATTGAACTGATCAGCAATTTCTGTATACGTAAAATGTTCTTCTGGTTCTCACGATTCAATTGCTTCAATCGCGATATCAATTGGATCCATGATCGTTGAGTTATGACGCGTCGCGATAGTCGTGTTGGGTTTGTTATAATGTTGTGCACGGGCGGGTTGCGACTCTGGGCGAGTTGCGCACAGACACGTTAGTCAAGGGAAAAAAAAAAAAAACTTAACGTATTCCATCAGCGAGTGGCGCGCATCAGCGAGTGTCGCAGAATTCTCTTGGCAACCACCATCTACCTTCAACACAACATGTCTTCATCAAACAACGTGAACTCAGTCTATCATGAAGGTACAGTTGAACTTGCACTTGCAGCTTTCCAATCTGGCCAATTCCGAACGCAAAAAGCTGCTGCTGACGCCTTCAACGTTCGCCCAAGGACCCTCAACCGACGCGTACAAGGAATTTCTGCACGACGCGATTGCACCCCCAACAACCAAAAGCTTACTGCGACTGAAGAGAAGACGATTGTCCGATATATCCTCGACCTTGACTCACGAGGATTTGCGCCCCGGCTGTGCGAGGTAGCAGATATGGCTGATAAACTACTGGGTGTACGTGGTGGTGAGCCAGTTGGCAAATGCTGGGCTGAGAGATTCGTAACGCGATCAGATGAGCTCAAGATGGCGTTCAATCGAGCAAAGGATCACCAGAGAATACTCCAGGAGGACCCAGAGATAATTAGCGCGTGGTTTAAGCTGGTGGAGGACACCAAAGCCAAGTACGGCATCCACGACGATGACGTGCACAACTTCGATGAGACAGGCTTTCAGATGGGCGTTATTGGCCCAATGAAAGTGGTTACAGGCGCAGAGAGACGTGCTCGACCAAATCTTATTCAGCCAGGCGATCGCGAGTGGGTTACAGTCATCCAGAGTATCTGCGCTGCTGGGTATGCAACCCCACCTTTCATCATCTATAAAGGGCGCGTCCACATCTCTGCCTGGTATGAGGAGGCAGATATCCCGCGTAATTGGAAGGTCTCAGTCTCTGAGAATGGCTGGACTAACAACGCTCTTGGTCTAGAGTGGTTGAAGCATTTTAACGCGCATACAAAGACGCGCAAGGTGGGGGTGTACAGGCTACTCATTCTAGATGGCCATGAGAGCCATCTCAACCAGGATTTCAAGGACTACAGCCTTGAACACAAGATCCTTACTCTCTGCATGCCACCTCACTCATCGCACATCCTCCAGCCACTCGATGTGGTCTGCTTCTCACCGTTAAAGAGGAGATACTCTGAACGCGTTAGAGTCTTGGCATGTCGACGCGTCTTCCATATCAACAAAGAAGGCTTCTTACCAGCCTTTAAAGACGCGTTTTTCGACGTGTTTACAGAGAAGAACTATCGAAGGGCTTTTGAGGCATCTGGATTAGTCCCTATCAACGCGCAGATAGTGTTGGATCGCCTTGAAGTGCGGCTGCGTACCCCACCTCTACCTCTACTACAAGAAACACTATGGCAATCAAAGACACCAAGCAATACGCACGAGTTTAGATCCCAGTCAAAGCTAGTAAGCAACTACTTCACTCAGTCACCTATTACAGCTCAGGCTGGCTTCTCCCAGCTTGTAAAGGGTGCTGAGCTGATGCTTCATCAAAACGCGCTTCTGGCTGCTCGGAACAAAGAGCTTGAAGAACAATTAGCAGTAATCACTAAAAGAAAAACTCGCAAACGGAAGTATATCCAGCAGGGTGGTACTATAGAGTATGGTCAGGCAGCATCTCAGGTAGCTGGAGAGGCTTCTATAACGGCTAGCCGATCGAAGAAGGCTCGTGGTCGTGGTGATCAAGGAACAGCCCAACCAGCTCTACGGCGCTGTGGAAACTGTGGTGGGACTGAGCACAACGCTCGCACGTGCAAAAAGGATACAGAAGAGAATTTTGAATCAGAGTTGAGCTCTATATGCACAGAGCTCTAGGTTGATAGTGATGAAATTGAAGAGTAGTAGAATGAGTTGGTACTGCCAAGAGATTCTGCGACACTCGCTGATGCGCGCCACTCGCTGATAGAATACGTTAATGGTATCTACAGTACTTTGTATGGGTGGGTAATCCATCCTTTACCTACCAAACGCCAAAAACTCCAAACGCAAACACTATACCCAGCACAACGCCAGCCCTGCACTTCTAACAGTGTCTCGCTTACTATTGAGCAGGGCCCAAATTGTGCGCGCCAAACGAGCTGTCGCCAAAGTAGAGCATGTCGTGTGGGAGGTACTCCAAGTCCCAGGGCATCATATCAGCGCCGAGGACAGACATATCCACGTCTTGGGTATCAATAACCATATCGCCAAACGCGTTGTCCGAGGGCGTGGTGTACATGCCAAAAGTAGGCGAGAACTCGCTCGCTTGGCCCTGGTGAGGCTGGCTGTTTTGCATGGATGCAGATCGAACGTACGAGGTAGCGTTTTGCAGGGGCGCCTGGCTGGGGGATGCGCTGCTGAAGGGGGAGTGGAGGTTTAGCAGAAGATCTGCGTCGGAGACTAGTGCAGGGTCGGGCGCAGAAACCATGCCGTACGAGTTGTTGGCTGGTGGCGGGGGCATAGACGTGGGGCCGAAAGGTGTATAGAGGGACGGTGATGGCATGGGTGGCTGCGACGGCTCAAACTTGGCTTGAGGGTTCGATATGAGCGAAGCAATCGAGGGATGCGTGCTGGCAGGCGAGCGTTTGGACGAGGCTGGTTTCGGATCGCGTCCATTGTTTTCAGATGTGTACATGACCGCAACGTTCGTCGAGGGTGAATTCATCGTGCCGGTGAGCGACCATCCAATGGCTGTGAGGGTCAGTAATGATCTTGTACGCGTTTGGACACGGACTTGCCTTGGCTTGACGGGCCCATGGGTGAGCCTGGTACGGTCGGCGTTCTAGCCCCCTTCCGGATCGCTGCAGGCATGTTGGCCATGTCGCCGTCCGGACTCTGCGCCGTCAGGTATGTGCCCCAGCTGAGCTTCCTCCGCCATCCTGGGCTTGTAAATGAAGGCTCTAGACGGGGAACCTCCAGGGCACTCTCCATCTCTTCTCTGGTGTACAATAACGGATTGTCGACGCCCTTTGCTTTCTGATCCAGCACAGTCAGAATGTACTTGACGCCCTCCCAGTATGTCTCGAGTGACTTGAGCGCACGATAGCATCGCTGGTAGTTCTGATTTGCTGCCGAAGCGAGCAGACTGTGCTTGGCGGCCTGCTTCTGCTCTCGATCATGCACAGCATTCGATCTGTCTCCGTTGATCAAGTTCTTGTCGAGATTCAATTGTGCTAGCGGGGCTCGGTTGTCCCTCTGCTCGCCTCGCAGGCCCGGAGACACAGGGCGAGACTGAGGCCGGGACTGCGGCTGGGAAGATGCTGAATGCATTGCGGATTCCTGGAGGAAAGCGCACGCAGCAATGTATATAGGCTGGCTATGATGGTGTTAGCTGGGTATCTCCCATAAACAGAGAGGTGTACCTGGTGAAGGGATTGCCGACGCCAGTTTTAGCATCAATGAGCTCTGTAAAGGAGAGGATGTCGGCAACTGTCTTGGCGGAAGACATGGAAAGTTCCCTGCTGTTGGCGGAGAGCGTCTGTGGGCTTCCTTCGAAAGGCTTGAGTAAGGTCGGCTGATGAAGGAGGACTATGAGTGTGTGGAACCAGCAGTGGAGCAGCAGGAAGTTGGTTCCCTGGTTGAACTTGACATAGTGCTGGAAGTTGACGGCGTTGAAGTGTAGCTTTGGCGACAGATTCTGGTAAATCTCTGTTAAACGGTTCTCGAGCGCATCGAGCTGCTTTTGAAGGTCTCTTGTGATGTCTGAAACGTCCCTCACTCTGTTGAGCAGGTCCGTCACTCGTCCATAGAGGTGAATGATGCGGATGAGGGCAGGGAACGGTAGCGGCCATCCTGATGCAGAATCCACCTCGTCCAGAGAAGGGAAGCTGATCTCAATGTCTCGATCGCGAATTGTCACTGGGCGTCCAGTGCCTGATGAGATGACACGATCAAGGAAGAAGATGGACCAAAATGTGTCCAGACGCTCGCGTTCGACGGCGCGTTGCTCGCGTTCGTCAGAGGTCATGTCTTGGTTCTGTCGTCTGGGTTGCTCCTGCAGTGCTGGTGCATTGCCGCTGCCGGGGTCCGTCTTGACCAGCTTGGGGGTGATGCCATTGCGACCCTCATACTTGAGGCCCTCGAGCGTCTGCATGCCCAGGTCCTGTGCCATTCGGATGGCAATGCCGAGGTACATCCAGAGTCCACTGTCGCGGCTGTCTCCAAACTCGTCGTAGGCCAAGAGGAGAGCAGCCTGCACGACAGCGACATTGGGACAGGGGAAGGCGTCTGGTATGTTGGATTTGGCTCGTTGGGCAAAGGCCTGGCCTGCCTCGGGATGGTGCGTCCGGGGCTTCTCATCGGCCGTGTGTTTCTGCTGCTGGCCACCCCCTCGCATCAGCATTGGGTGGGTCGAGAACCTGGCGGCCAGAGCGCATACAGCGTCGACGAGGATGGCGTCGACCTGCTTCTCCTCGACGTCTCGCAGGAAGCGCTCGCGTTGCAGGAAGGGAAAGCAGCAGCCCAGGTTCACGAAGAAGAGCTTGCACAGATGGGTGATGAGGGGGCTCGGTGACATGTCGGAGTTGTCGTAGACGGGTATTTCGAGCGGGGTGCGGGCTTCGGCGACGGACGGCGAGCCGAGGGGTTCTGCGGGCGACGAGTCGAGTGCATGCTGGTCGGACAGTGTCTGTCCACTGCCGTGCCGCTGGCCTCGGACCTTGACGACCATCTGCCTGAAGCCCGGCATGATGGCGGTGGGGCCGAAGTAGCGGAAGTAGGGCATTCGGTTGCGCGTGCTGAGACTGAGCAGGCCGTTGTCGTCGTCGGCCTCCTGCTGCGGGGCGCGCGTGGGCGTGGACGCGTCGGACCGCTGTGACATGGTGGCCGAGGCCATGTGCGGCGGCGGCGGCGGCGGCGGCGGCGGCGGGCGGGCATTGTGCGGGGGCGGCGTGTCGACAGCGGGCTCGCTGGTCCTGGCCGAGGCGCTGACGGAAGCGGTGCTCTCGCGGCGCAGGGCCTTCTTGGAGTCGCGGGTCGGGTCTGGTGGGCCATTGTCGTCGCCGTAGCCGGCGCAGTCGTGCTTGTTCTGGGCACAGGTGCCACAGACGGGCCGCTCGCCTAGATTGCATCAGCACACAGTCGCGGGGCAGGGGCGCGGGGGACGAGGCGGCGGCGCACCCGAGCAGCGCGTCTTCTTGCGGCGGCAGGTCAGACAGGCCGAGTTGATCCTGCGGCGCTTGGCGTAGGGCCCATCGTGGTTGGTGACGAAGCGGATGGGCTTGGGCGTGGGCGCGGGCGCGGGAGCAGGCGCAGGCGCAGGCGCAGGCGCAGGACCGTGTGCAGCAGCCGGGTGGGAGGAGAGAGCTCCTGGATTCATTACAGAGCCTGCATCGAAGGCTGGAGGCTGGAGGCGGCGAGGGAGCGAGAGCTCGAGCGGGGCAGCAGCTACAGGCGACGACTAAGCAGCAGCAGGTGTGGGGACGTGGAGACGCACAGCGAACCTGGGGTAACGCCCGCCGACGGACCGAGCGCGGGAAAAGTTGCAGTCGGTCGCTGCAACACGACAACATCACCATGGCTCTGCTACGGCCCGCCCTCGCCACCTTGAGGCTCTCGGCGCCCCGTCGCCCAGCACCCGCCCTCTACCACGCCCTGCACACCTCCTCCCCTCACAGAGCCACGCCTCTGCCGCACCCCTCTGTGCCCGGCCCGCCGCCCGAGACGCCCACGCCGTCCGCCTCCGATGCCCTCGACCGCGTCGCCCGCAAGCGCCGCCAGGCCGAGATACTGCAGCAGGCCAAGGACGTCCGTGCCAGCGCAAAGCCCACCAGCGTCCTGAAGAAGCGCTTCTGGACCGACGTCATCGTCAAGGACAGCGCCCGCGGCTACCACATCTTCCTCGACAACCGCCCCGTCCGCAACCCCAACAAGGACATGCTCACCATCCCCGCCTCCAAGCACCAGCTCGCCATGGCCGTCGCCCTCGAATGGGACCTCCTTGTCAGCGCCCAGCAGGCCCTCAAGAACCACTACATCCCCATGACCTCACTCGCCGCCCGCGCCATCGACATTGAGAACGCCGACGCCAACGCCGACACCCGCATCCGCGACTCCATCGTCCAGCTGTGCATGCGCTACCTCAGCACCGACACCCTCCTCTGCTGGGCCCCGGCGCACGTCCTCAACGACGTCAAGCAGAACGGCAAGACCCTGCGTGAGCTGCAGGAGGACGTCGCAACCGACATCATCGCCCACCTGACCGCCCACGTCTGGCCCGGCGTGCAAATCAAGCCCATCCTCTCGCCCGACAGCATCATGCCCGTCGAGCAGCCCGACATGACCAAAGACGTCATCCGCGGCTGGGCCGCGTCCCTCCCCGCCTACGAGCTCGCCGGCTTCGAGCGCGCCATGCTCGCCACAAAAAGCGTCCTCATTGCCACCCGCCTGTTGCACGAGTGGTCCGAAGCCCTCGCCGCGTCCCGCCCGCCCGCCGCCAAGAAGGCGTTCGGCATCGAGCAGGCCGCCGAGGCCGCAAGCTTGGAGGTCCGCTGGCAAACTAGGGCCTGGGGCGAGGTCGAGGACACCCACGACGTCGAGAAGGAGGATATGAAGCGCCAGCTCGGCAGCGTAATTTTGCTTGTTGGCGGTGAGGAGGCGTAGAATGTGTGCAGGTGGCACGATGTGTAGAATAGATGTGGGGGGTGGAATAGATGGCACTACCTGTCCTGTAGGTTTATTTGAGTTGTTATCCTCGTTAAATTTATACATTCCGACATGACCGCTTCGCTGCCTCGCATCTGATTGCCCTTGTGTTGTAGGTTGTGACTTGCAGCACCCTGAAAAGTGATGGGCCTAATCGGGCTAGACTACCCCAACGTCACCCTGCCCAGAATCAGCTAGTGCACAGCCTCGCTACACCAACGTCTAAGCCTCGTGCTACAACTTCACCACCTGACATCGCACAATCTCAAGATGACGGCAAAAAGACATGTGGTGGTTCATAGGTTGTCTACTTATTGTTTTCTACGTTTGCTATGGGTTCGCAGACACATCTACACCTGAAAGCCCCTATGGTCTCACCTTCACGCCCCCCACCGTCATCGCATCCCGGTTCAACGCCTCGGGATCTATCAAACTGACAAAATCGCCCCTTGGGCCTGCCTATCTTGAATTCTACCAAACTACTGTCTAGCAGTTCAATAACCTAACCAAAGACTATCAAACCAGCGACGTCGACACGAGCAGCGCAGAATCCCTATTTCGCACTGCTGTCACCCCAATGACCGAGGAGCTTAGCAGACAGCTTGGGCATGTACCTGATTATGCAGCATTGTTCTTCCCTTCAGTCTTTGGTTTGGCAGCTAGGTCTGCTGCCGTCACTGGCGTCCTCGGAGACCACGGCGAGCGGCCAATGAAGGATGGCATAGCGGCGCAGGCGACCTGTCAAGCGTACGGGTTTCTGGAAGGGAACAACCTCGGTAGACTCCCATAGCAGTGCAACGAGGACGGGCCCGTGAATCTATTCATCGTGCTTGAGTACGAGGAAGACTTTCTGTACATCTAGCTTCGCGAAGTCGCGTTTGAGCTTGAAATCTGCCCCGCGCTGCTGGACTCGTTTTGCAAAGCATGCGGCGCAGCATACCAGGTCAGTCTTCGATGAGCCACCACGACACAAACCCGGGTGTGGCGACTCACACACCCAAAGCACATCGGCACAGTCGCGTATCGCGAACGCGTCAGCACTTTCCTCACCGCCTTCGTTACGCGCATCTTACAAGACCATCAACGAGACAGCATCCGGGCTATCATCTCATTTGGCGAAGCATCCCCCGCGTGGATGACCGAACTTAGCATGATTGTGCGCGATGCAGTGGGCTCTGAGTCAGCGACGATCATGACTGACATCGAGCCCTTTTGACGTGGTGCCCCGTGGTGCGGCGGTGTGGGCGCGCCATGTGCAGAGGGCGGCGTGGAAGTTTACGATTGCGGGGGGGAATGTGTTGGAGTATGAGATACGTCATGGTGAACTTTGAAGGCGAGGTTTAGCATACTGTAGGACTTTGTTTACAGATATGTAATCCTGAGACAAGGTCGGGAGATGTTATACCTCGCACCAAGGATTCTTGATTTCTTCTAGCTGACTGTTGATGAAGTATCACGGTTCGCCTGCCGAGGGTATAGATGAGGAGACGATCAATTTGAAACCGTGAGTATGACGGTCTCTCCAAGCACGTCATTAGTAACAACGGCAGCTCAATGCTCAAGACCACCTTCGACCACATCATAGGTCAGGTCTTGCGCCTAGTCGAGAAGCAAATCACCGAGGTTGGAGATAGGGGCAATGATGTGAAGGTCAGTCAAGACCAGGTCCTTTTTCTCCTTGGAGCACTGACTGAGTAGACGAGGCAATCTTACTTGTTGGTGGCTTTGGCACGAACAGATATATGCACAAGCAACTCGACGAAGCCTACAAGACACTTGGCATTAAAGTTCTCCAGACCAACAATGGGTATCTAAATCATAATAAGCCCCTCCTATTGAACCCTGCTGACAAGTGCAGATGGTCGGCAATATGTCGTGGTGCGACATTGTGGGGTCTCGAACACTCACAGCAAAACCCAGCTCCAAGTAAAACCGTGAAATCGCGCATCGCACGATACAGCTACGGAATTCGGGCCTCTCTCCCATTTGACGAGTCGAAAGGCCACTTGGCGCGGGATCGTTTCCGAGACGTGAAAGGCATGTGGCGAGCGAATAATCAAATGTCCTGGCACCTGCGAAAAGGCGAAAGAATCGAAGAAGGAAGGCAGATGCACCAAACCCTTACAGACCACGTTCCAGCTAGAGTCCTTGAAACTGGAATGTGGAGCTCCTCGAGTACGTTGTACTACTGTGCTGATGACGAGCCGCCAAAAAGAGCGGAATCCAGTAAGAGCAATGCTATCCGAAATGAGAGAAACACTTGCTAAGCATCAAATTAGGCGTAGAAGAGCTTTGCAGAGTCGAATTTGGAATTGAACGCTCTAAACTGTGTTTGGAAAATTGTTTCAGCGACCCATTGACGGGCATTATATATAGAGAAGTACTCGTTGACTTTGGAATCCGTTTGGACCATACCACGCTCGACTTTTTTGTCAAGTATAGAGACGAGCAGGTTGCCTTTACTAAAGCAAAATACAAGGAGGGCCTCTGAGGGGGCCCTTTCTTAACGTAAAGATCCTCTATGGTCGAGTCTGAATCTGTCCATGATGAAAAGGGGCTGAATTGTGTTTTCAGGTTTCAGTTGCGATTAACAGCCAATCGCAATAACAATAAAATCTACTTCTCTATCACAGACTGTATAAAGTTCTTGCAGATTAGGCAAAAGCAGCGTCATTCGGATGCGATGAAAGGAGAAAAAGGTCATAGAATAATGTTTAAATAATATAATAGGCTACATGTTGAGAATACAGTCCGCAAGTGACTTGGTGGTATCAGGCGGAGGAGTAGTCACATGATTGGTGGCACGTGTAGGTGGGTCCTAGCGGGGAGCTTGGACGCAGCTGCACGTAACACGGATCTTCGAACTCGTGAATAGCCCTTAAGTCAATACAACACGAATCGTACCACCACTACCGTTGTGCCTTAGAAGAGCGCTCTATTAGGTAGTCATACTACTACTAATAGTGCCAGCTTCTCAATACTACATACTATATAGAACTAAAGTAGGTCATCCTGTTGTCTATTAAGCCAGCAAGCAGCCGGAAATTCCTTATGACACTGAAACGCACTCTTCAACCGCGTGCATTGAATCAACATACATACACTGTACCTGATGACACTCAACATACATACACTGTACCTGATGACACTCTTCTAAAGTACAACGCTCTTTTGCGCAGAGCAAAAGCTCATATGCATCGTCCGCCTTTCAAATGCAACCAGCTTATCCCTATCCTCGCCTCGCCCTCCCAGCCTAGCGAAGCCGTTAATTGCCCCTATGATCCTGCACTTCACGCTGCGAACGCCGCCACTTCTCTGCAAGTCTGCAACCTGCTTGTCCCGCAGCTGCGATAGAACGCATGCAATCTGACAAAACTCAGGCAGCTCGTTGTAGCTGATCCCCGTGATATTCCTCAGAGAACACTTAGCATAATGACGGCGGTCAGGCTTCTTCTTATAGTGGTGCTCTATGAGTCCTCATCTTATGGATCGTGTACAGCCAATTGTCCGCAAACTTGTACAGCATAATTGCTGCAATCAAGACAATGACGGTAAGCGGCGCAATTATTGAAAAGAGCGTAAACCCTACCGCCGCATCCGTGAACCTGCCGTTGTTGTTCAGGCGATCAGTCCCCAGCCCAACTTGCATCGAATTGAGAACGAGGGCTACGTATATTGTTGAAACCGTAAGCCAGGTAATGTTCCGGTTGAGGAAAGATCGGTAATCCTGATACTGATTGAAAAACCCTCTCTGGAATTGACCACGCTCGCGCTCGCTGCAGAAGCATAGGCGATGGATCCAGTTGAGTCGTCCGAGTCGAAGCTCCCCATAGCACCAGCGATCATACACTTTACTTTCTGCTCCGCTGTTCCCGTTATTTTCTTTTACGAACTGCTCGAAAGGTGTCCCCACGATCAAACGGCTCAATTGGTTCCACCGTGCCCACCCAAGGGTCGCTGGTAGAAGTCCCAGCTCGTGTGCAACTTTGAGATCGCTTTTCCGACGCACGAGCGAGGTATAGGTTATCAGGAATCCAAGTGCGTTGCGGTAAAGCTCCTTCTCGGTAGAAAGATATGTCTTCCAGGTGCTGTAGTCGAGTAAAAAATCGGGACAGGGTTTGATGAATATTGTTGCATCCCGCCACGTGAGATGAAGATGGCAGATTTCTACCACCACTATTTCGCGGCCAAGAACCTTTTGCATATGCAAAGGGCGACAGCTTCTGTGTTGTCCTGCAAGCCACAAATGATTCTTCATGTGGTTGACTTTGCTTACATCGAGTTCACTTCGAAAGTACCTCAGAAGCTCGGTGGGATCTTGGTGTTTTAGAATCGCTATCTTCTCAGTGCTGTCGAGAATCGACGGCAGAATGACTTCCGCACTACCATTTGAGCACACATTTGATTGCTGGTTTCCGGATGGCGATGGATTGGGTATAGTCGGAGTAGAGCTAACGGCGATGTCTGTTAGGTCCAAAAATGAGGTATCTGGCGTGAAGGGGAGATTTCTACAACCCGACATTGAGTCGCTTCCTTGCGGTGCGCTGGAGGATCACGATATATAACGTCCGTGGTTGTGTACTTAACGTTTGCTGAACGCAACCCCTGACCGTGCGTCCACTCGATAGTCGCCAGATGCAGTCGCTAAAGAACGTGTGCGAATCGTGTCCTTTCTCATTGGACACCGCGTGTCAGCATGGACTGCAGAGCTTACAACTGCTGGATGCAAGGACAGGTTGCTTCAGGAGCATCAGGCTGAGCATTTGCCCGTGCAGCACAGTGCTAGGGTGAGCACAATTAGTGGCGCGAAGTCGGATCCACGAAGCGCAACTACGGTGGGGGCAGACGCGCCGTGTGGAGGAGGGGGTCGACAAGGGTGGTCCTTGTAACTTCTGGGGGCCTTATCCTCCTCAATTTTCACACTCAATCGGCAGATGCGCTAGATGTCGACCTGGGAAATAGCTATCGCTGTTCACAACCATTCTTGCTAATAAACTAGAAAATTAAATAAAGCAAACGAATAAGTACCTGCCCTAGAAAAGCACCAACTAAACAAATAAAAGCTTGTGTTGGAAGGCTTCTGTACGATCGTACGGTGAATAACAGTAACTGAGGTAATCTTGTGTATTGGTATTTTTCACTACGAATGTGGGGGCTACGAAGGTATACATGTGCTTGGATCAGAGTTGATCCGAAGTTGGACCGAAGTAGGATCGACGCGATACACTCGGCCTCGGGCCGGTGCACGAGGCCACGTTAGGCGACACAATGTGTGTATACCGACAGCTTGACATTTAGTTTAACGTAGTTCACATGCGAGCCGTCCAACCTAAGCGAGCCGTCCAGTTTTCAAAAGCCTGTCTATTATACTACACCTTCTGCAACACCACTACAATTTATTACAATATACAGAACGTAGAAATACTATTCAGACTTGTCGCTATTAGTTAGATCAACAATATCTACTGCGCAGGTGCGAGTGTTGTGGCCAGGCTCGCTACAACGTCCACAGTGCCTCTGCGTACGCATCCTCTTTAAGGACTCTCTACCCTCTTTTAACCCACCACCATCTTTTTCAGCTATCAAGTCAGCTATCTCCCCTACTGTAAGGGTCTCCTCTGTCCGAATATACTTTCTCTTTCGACTCTTTACCTCTGTTGCTATCTCTACTGCCTTTCGAAGCCCTGCCACTTCCTGTCGCATTAACACTGATTCATGCCCTATTAGCGCAACACCCTTATTAAGCTGCTCAACAGCTCTAAGCAGCGGAGAAACTGGAGAGTCTCTGTGCAGTCGTATGCGCTCACGAACTAGCGTTGATTGAGCCTCTACCTCACGGAGGTTGCTTGGTGTTTTTGATTCCCATGGGGTGTCCTCTGGCTTAGGCGGAGTTGGCGTACGAAGGACCACATCAAGCTTCGATATCACTGCCTCTGGGTTGTGTGGGACCAGTCCAGCACCTCTAAAGCCTGCGCAGATATTCTCCTTTGTAATTGCCTTCTCAAAAGCCGCTTTAAAGGCTGGTAGGAAGGCCTCCTTCTTGATCTGCTTGGTGCCGTATCGTGCCAAGCTACTGATCTCATCACCATACGCCCGCTTCAAGGGCGAAAAACAACCCACATCAAGTGGCTGCAGCAGGTGCGATGAGTGAGGAGGTATGCAGAGGACAATAATCTTCTCTGCCTCACAGTATTTATGGAACTTATGTGAGCTGTGGCTCTCGTGGCCATCCACAATCAGCAGCCTGTAGGCACCCACACTACGCGGCTTAGTATGGGTATTAAAGTGCTTTAACCAGGCAAGACCAAGCTCATTTGTTGTCCAGCCGTTAGGGCTCACTTCAATTACCCAGTCTCGCGGTAGGTTGTGAAACCAGGACGTAATTAGGACCTTGCCTGGGAAGATAAGAAAGGGTGGTAGAGCCCACCCTTTGGCGCTGACTCCCTGGATATCTGTAACCCACCCACGGTTGCCAGGCTGTACCCTCTTTGGACTGCCGCGTTTCTCAGACCCTGTAAAGACCATCTAACCTTGTATAACCCCCATCATGAAGCCTGTCTCGTCGAAGTTGTATGTATCGTCATCAGCGATACCATACTTGGCCTTGGTGTTGGCAACCAGCTCAAACCAGGGCGTTATAACGCGTGCATCTTCGTTCAGAGCTCGCTGACGATCGTACGGACGGCTCCTCTTGAGCTTGATCTCTGGCGTACGCGTCTTCAAGTTGTCTACCCAGTGCTTGCCAACAGGCTTTCCACCACGCTCAGCAAGCAGATCGTTGGCCATATCTTGGTCAGCTTCTTTGAGTTGGGCTCGCGATCGCGTCGAGGGAGGGCCCCAGCACGTCGGTCTCGAAGCGTGCTTCTTGGAACGGTAAAGGCTGCAATAACGCGTCGTTCGCTCTCATCGCGATCTTCAATTGTAGCTTGGATAGCAACCTGTAATGTGCTTTCAGTATAAGATAATTGCGCGTTGCGTTGTGATGGCATTGTACTGCGAGTTGATGGTGGGCTGCATTTAGTGAGGTTGGACGGCTCGCATGTGAACTACGTTAAGTTTTTGTTAACAACTCTGTACGTAAGCATCCAGCCTCGTCTATGAATTAATTCACTCTTCCTATCTAAGTCTCTACTAACGGTGTTCCGTCTTTTGCCATCTGTTTCCGTATATCCTTTTGTCCCTCTTTGATCTTTTTCGCGCGATTGTCCCGCTCGGTCAGGAGCCATGCAGTCGACCTCAGCGTCGTGTTCGCCGCGATTGCAAATCCAGCGGCAGCAGTAGCGCCACCATCGGCTCCCATAAATGTAGCGCCTGCAGCAATCAAGGTCGCGCCGGCGGCGAATGCAAAGAATCCTCCGTCTCGGGTGTTGCCAGCAGTCTTTACCATCTGATCAAGGCAAAATGGGAACTGGGCCTTGGTAGTTTGATTGCCGATCAGCTCGACCAGCAGGCGTATGAAGACCTGGCAGTTGTATTCGTCGTAAGCGTATTTCTTCTTGAGCGACCTTTCCCAAACAAGCTCCGCTATGCCACCAATGCGTCAGCTTTCGTACCAGTGGAAACAGTGAATAGAGAAATGTAGGACTAAAAGAACATACCAACTTTGTCGATCCACTCATGTGAATAACTCGTAGCCATGTACCCCACCTCCATGTATTCAATCGGCTTTCCCTGCTTGTTCCTGTGTTCCACGAAGTGGGGTTCCCATTTCCATTGATAGCCATACGGTTTACCCTTAATGCCAGTGTGACCCAACTGGTAGCATCTTCCATCGATCAAAAGGGCCCAGTGAGCCACCATGTCGAGAGGTTTCTTGATCCCAAAGTTACTGAACATTGAAGTCGGCATTGTGAGTAGATAGATCTTGTACGTTGCTGGCTTGCCGTACGTTAACCAACCACCCGACGGGTACGGTGTTCCGCCCATTTTGCTGTATGTGCCTGTACGGAAGATTTGTTGTGTTACGCGTGATGGAATTTCGAACCAGCTTAATGATCTTGAAGCTGTGAGCGATTACCAAGTGAGGATCCGAGCCTTATATCAAGAGCTCGAGAGCTTCGAGAAGATCTGTATTGATGTCTCCATGCCCAATCATAGGCATCGTTTTCCCGTTTCCCACTGGTGGCGCATCGTGCGACCGCCCATTCGGCTGGTACCACCGATGTGTGCATGTGCTGACCACCATCTGTTCGTTGTTATGCCCATGCGTCGTTGGCCTCGTCCATGCCACTTGCATGCCGAGTTGGGAAGCGAGCAAATGGTTGACATCCTCACTGTCTTATTTGGGTCAGTGCTGAGCACTACCTATCTTTGATTGACATCGACTGCCTCAGGAATGTTACAGCCTGACGGTACAGACCCGGTGATCCTGCCACCCCTTTGATCCAGCCTTCCATAGGCCGAAGGAGTGACAATCACTTCCATTCGTAGCCCACAGACGTCTTGGCACGCTTCGTGGCTGTTCCATAGGCAATCTGGAGCGATGGACAGTTGTTCTATCAGGCTGCGCGGTGTATGTACCCACCTGGGCAGGAACATGCAAACACCAGATAGAAGCGGGACTAGGCAAGTGGTGCAATACTCTACAGCTGAAGTTCATGCTCACATTATAGGGCGATTCTGCATTGCAACAACGACCAGAATTGACAATGTTGCAGTCTGAGTTGTTATGATGATCGTAGCCCCTAACTTGCCGTTCATTGTTGAATAGCGCCCTAGCGTAGACACAGAGACGATCTAGCGTAACGCCGCTCGCCGTAAAAAGTACCCTGGTCCGCGTAGGCTCTCGATGTGTCCGGACGATTTGACACCAAAAGCTTCTCGCACCCTGTCAACGCCCGTTTCAACATCGTCTCTGCCTCGTCTATTGGGATCGGCCAGGTCGACCTCCGAGGCCACGGTGTCGCTATGACGCCTTAGCAGCAGTAGGCGCTACTTCTCAGTGCTGGCTAATCAAGTACTGTCTTTAGTAGACTTTTGCGTGCGTTGGACTACGTTAATCCCAAGAAGTGAAGTTCTCGCTGTTGTCGTGTTTTCTGCAGAGCGGAGGTGGTGACCTCTGCAAACAGGCCCGAGCTGGCGGGTCGCGCCACAGTACCGTGTCTGTGCACTGATCGGGCCGGTTCAGTGATCGTGCCACCCCCACCAACTCGGTCACCTACTTTGACCCCCCCACCACCACACCACCACGATGACCTTAGAAGACGCGCTTCTAGAGATAGATTCCTTGGGTCCTGGAGATACTTTTTCATACCGGAGTCTTGCCACAAAACACTGTTGTTCCCGCGAGACGCTGCGGAAACACCACCGTGGGGAAGCAGTGAGCCGTAAGGAGGCATCTGAACGTCGCAAACTTCTTAACCCCCACGATGAGGCAGAGCTTATACAATATATCAGAGATCTTACCAAGAGGCACTGCCCACCTACAAGGCAAATGATTATTAATTTCGCGACGCTCTTGTGCCAATGGGAGCCTTCTAATACCTGGGTTACAAGGCTCTTGCATCGCAATGACGACACACTTCTCACTGCCTGGACTACCCCCATGGAAAGCAATCATCATAAGGCTGATAACTCTGAAAGATACCATCTATACTTTGGTCTTCTGAGCAAGAAAGTGGAGGAGTTTGATGTGGAACCCGAGAACACGTACAATATGGATGAGAAGGGCTTTATGATTGGGGTAATTAGTACAACAAAGAGAGTCTTTGATAAGGAGCTCTATAAGCAGAGAAGTTATAAGCAACCTTCTCACGATGCCAATCGGGAGTGGATTACCGTTATTGGTTGTATAGGAGCTGACGGTACTACCCTCCCCCTGCAGTGATCTTTGCCGCAGCCGGAGACAGTGTGCAAGCCAACTGGGTACACGATATTGACCCAGAGAAGCACTCTATACTTCTCGGTATCACGAACAGGCTGGACGAACGACGATCTAGGCCTTGCCTGGCTTGAGCAGGTGTTTGAGCCCGCCACCAAAGGGAAAGCTCGGAGAAAGTTCAGATTACTTATCCTTGACGGCCACGGCAGCCACGTGACGCGGAGATTCTTGGATTAATGTGATGACCACCGGATTCTGGTACTGGTATACCCACCGCACGCTACCCATACGCTGCAGCGCTTGGATGTGGCGTGCTTCAAGCCCTTGAGTCAAAATTACTCAACCCAGCTTGTTGAGCACAACTATATAACTGAGGGAGACATGCCAGTGGGCAAGGCAGACTTTATAAGCCTATTCTGGCCTGCCTGGGTTGATACATTCACAGAAAAGTTGGTATTGAGTGGCTTTGAATCCACAGGAATCCACCCCCTTGAACCCGACGTTATACTCGATAAGTTCAAAAAGTCAACTTTACCACCACCTGTGACGCCCACACCGCAGACTGGGCCTCAACCGGCTTCCTCTAGGCCCAATTGGCTAAGGTTCAAGTCAAACTTTGACCGTGCAATTAAGGATGGGGACCCCGGGGCTGCAAGTGAGGCAAGGCAGCAGATGCATCAGATGCACGTGCTCCTTGAGCTCAAAGATCATGAACTTCAGGGCCTCAAAATGGCTATGGAGAGTAAGAAGAAGCGGAGTAAGAAGAAGAAGGTGTTACCACTGTCACCGCGGGACCCTAATGTACAAGGGGGGGCCATATTCTGGGATCCTGCATCCAAGGCACGTGCCGATCGACGTATGAAGGATGCAGAGAAGGCAGAGTTAGCAGCAGCTGCTGCTGTAAAAGTCGATAAGAAGCAAATTCAGTACAATAACAGGCTTCTTAGAGAGAAGACTAAGGCAGATAACGCGGAGAAGGCGGCAAGGAAGCGTGAGGAGACTGCTCAAAAGAAGGCCCAAGAGCAGCGTGAAAAGGACGATCGCGCGGCTGAAAAAGCACGCATCAAGGCACTCAAGGACGCTCAAAAAGTATCCAAATCGCCTAAACAGGCAAGGAAGAAGACCTCAAAGAAGCCGCAGTCAAGAATATCAAAAGGTGGTAGTGGTGCAACGAGGCGTCGTCCACAGGTTGTTCATGAGCCTGGCTTGGCGCCCCAAGGCGTCACAACCCGCGCTGGTCGCATGACAAGGCCTACAAATAAATTGAGATAGCCAAAAGATGTGCAAGAGTCAATATTATAAACCACTAGCTTCTTGTATATCAATAGCTACTCTACGTATTTGTATAGCCTCACTTTTGTGGAGGTGAGAAAGTTGGTGGGGTGGCACGAACAGTGAACCGGCCCGATCAGTGCACAGACACGGTACGCGGCCCGACATGTTAGCGGAGACAAGCTTGGACCCAAAATCGATAAAGGAGATGACGTTTCCGACCAGACCCACGACCGCCAGCTCGGCCATATTGTTTGCAGAATCAGTAGGGTGTCTGAAGACACAAGGCTATCACCAGTGAGATTGTTGTGGGAGCGAACTCGCATGTAGGAGGTTGATTGGTGGACGCACACCCCACCATGCTGCGGGGAGCGAAGGATTGGGGGCCAGAATGGCTGGCGCTTCGTGACCAGCCGATCTCGAAGGCCAACTTCTTCGCCCTCGCTCTCTTTCCAGCTGCGTACAATGTGCCCGACCAGGCAGCCTTTGAGATTGGCCACGAGAGGAGTGACAATGTAGTCAAAGTCTTGTACTGGCAACGGAAAAGGAAAGTCTGTCCTTACACTTGTGTCTCAGTTAGTCTGACATGTCTGCAAGGTCAGCTCGCGGCGATTCCAGTATGCCACCAAAACCACGGCCAAGTCTGGACAGGTCGTCAGGAAATGTTTCACAAGAAGGTCTGCTCCATTATTCTCGCCGGTTACCAATACCAAAATGGCCTTCGACGAAGCGTCAGGAAGCGACCCATCACGGAGCGCCGCATGCACCTCCACTCTCAGGAACTACGAATATAGAGGGAAACAAATACATGCGCCTGATTGGCCAAGATGCAGACAGTACGACGCCGTGGTCGAAACACGAGAACCCTTGGAAGAGGAAACCAGCGCGTGTTGCGCTGTATATCCTGCACCCGGCACGGAGATGGCATGCGCTATTCCTCATCATTCTGATTGCGATCTCTATTCTGTTAGTTGTGAGGGCCAGTAAAGGTGTCTTTTCACCCGGGCTTTTGGTAGTTTGTTCTGCCATGCTGCTTGCTTGGGCCATATACGGGGGCATCGAGCGCGAACGGAGAAGAGAGACCGAAAGGAACAGAGCCACGGGACGTATAGAAGTGTGAATGGCGCGCAAGCTTTTGTCCCCGGCATTGCGATAGAACCCAAGTCGCCTAACCATCTCAAGTCCAGGACACGTCACCTCAATGCAGCCTATATCACGGCTGAAGATGGATCACGCATCGATGGAAGCGTCGCGAGGCTGCGTCTACGTATTGAATGCGGTTGGAGCGTCGCATGAACATTGAAAATGATGGCATTAGGGCAGTGTTATTGGATTCAGCAAATTCGCGTTTGGCTTGTCGACGTTGCAGAGCGCTTGCTTGGCTCGCTACCGTGTCCGTGCACACAATGCACGCCGTCAGTCAATGCACGCGCATCACCAAAACGGGCTACACAAAATTAAGGCTGTAGACACACACACAAGTAATTATTACAAGGAAACTTAGCACAGTACTCTATAGACCTATGCGACAAACTTTCTCACGAATACTTTCTTGGCCGAAGGATTTTGCGGCCGCGAGTGTTGGTTCGGTGTGGAGGTGTAGGCGTGCGCGCTATGCGTGAGGCACCACCCACATCATCCTCAGCACTACGTTTCTGCTTCTTCCTTGGTGCTGCTTTCTCTAGAGCCTTGCGCTTGCCTATATAGGGCTTTTTTATAGCTTTTTGAGAGTAGCAAGCTTGCCTTTGGCGCTCTCTCTCTGCCTTGCGTTCAGCGACTTCCTTAGCCTTCTCTGCCTTCAGCTGTTCGCGCTCTACCTTCTCCCTCGCACGTGCATCACGCTTCTCCTGCGCAATCTTCTCATTGTATAGCTTATTAGCCTTAGCAAGCTCCTTCATGTCAGCCTTTTCCTTCTTGTCTGCCTCTTGCTCCTCCCTTGCAAGCCTCATGCGGGTCTTGGCTTCTCTGAATGACCGAGGAGTCCACATCATCGAAGGCCCCCAGTACTCATAGTGTTGCAGCAGGTCTAGAGACTTGCCCTTCATCCCTCTCCTTTTCTTAACAGTAAGAGCGTCAAGCAGGCCCTCATTTTCACTCTGCAGAAGGGTGTTCTGTATAGCCATGTGGTGGAGCGATTGCCGAACGATAGATGCGTCCTTCTCTGAGGCACCACTCAACGCGCGCTTTATAACTGTATTCAGCTTCTGCCATGACTCACCGCCATATGTAGGAGCTTCCTCTAAAGCGTTGCTAGACGTATCTGAGTCGTCGTTGGTGAAGCAATCGAGTATAACGTTTGGGTTAAAGGGGTGTGCACCTGCTGCCTTGAACGAGCTGAAGATATTCTTTGCAGTAAAGCTGCTTGCCCAAGCATCCCAGAACAGGCCAAAGAAGTCGGCTTTAGTTACAGGCACCAGGCCTTGATGCTTGTAAAGGCGTGTTGCGAGCTTCTTTGAGTATGCTGTGCTGAGTGGCTTAAACATTACTACATCGAGCGGGTGCAGCGTGTGGGTGCTGTGAGGTGGATAGATACCTAATAGTATCTTGTGCCTGTGGCAATACTCCAGAAATTCTTCTGTTAGGTGGCTCCTATGGCCATCCACAAGCAATAGGCGGTATTTCCTCCGAGCTTTGGCTGCTGTAAAGCGGTCAAACACCTGCTGAAGCCAGGCAAGACCTAGTCCATCGTTCGACCAGCCACTGCCTGATACTCCGAAGAAGGCCATATGTTCTCTCACCTTCACATCCTCAACCCAGGTGTCTTGTATGTTCTTTGAGTCGGCTGCATATACAATCGGGTGCCAAAAGTCTGTTCGCGTTGACGCATGGACCACCACAACCACATTTGATTACCAACTTCAAAGCAGTATAACTCTCTACTACATAGACCAAATAAGACAATTAGGGTTGCAAATTAATCGCATTACGCTTAGTATCTAGTCTGGTAGCCCTTTGCACGTCGCACAGCGTCTAGGCGTCGTGGCATAGACCTAATAAGGCGTTTGATTAGTGCGTCAGGTATAGCAGCCCATGCCTCAATCAACCCCAATTCGAACGCCTCCCACTCAGCTAGAGAGTCTCCCATATAGTCAAATTCAGGATGCAGCTCATGGAGCTTCTTTTTAAGTGCCCACCACATGTGTTCAATAGGGTTAAGGTCAGGTGAGTATGGTGGCCATTTGATCGTAGCAACACCATGAACCTCTAGCCACTCCTTCGAGACCTGGGAAGTGTGGATAGGTGCGTTATCCTGCATAAACCACTCGCCTGGCCTGTAGCTGTCCTGGAGACCTTCCTCAAGTGCTCGTATGTAGCTCTGAGCTGTGTATCCATTGCGTTTGGCTGATGTGTCGCGATTCATAATTACTAGACGACTACGCCTTGCTCGGCCACCTGGAGTCATCCATATTGAGCCCCATACCATACGAGCAGGTTGGCGAGCAGTGGTGACCTCCTCAACCATCTCGTGCGACCATTTATCCTCAGGTAGTCGCCATACCCAGGGCGTGTTGTGGCCAGATCCACGAGCAACGCTGCACTCGTCACTGAACCTGATAGTACGCCTCCCAAAATCAAACCCCAGCCATTCATTAGTAAGATTGAGGCGTTCCGCAGCTGTGTTCTTGTTGATTTTTGGCCTACGTCTCGCTCTGAACTTGCGGTATCCCTCGTCAGCCATTGCGCGCTGCACAGTACGCTTAGAAACGCTGGGGTAGGTAGTATTGGCATCCCACAGTCCAGCCTCCTCCATAAGCTTGTGGTACTCAATACCTGGGTTTTTCCGAGCAATCCGTAGCAGCCGACGATGGTCTCTACTAGTCAATGTAGGTGGCCGGCCTGTCCGAGGCTGCGTTGTGGTGCTGCAGCTGGTTGTCCATTGGAGTACTGTTTTCTGTACGCACCGCTGCGAGCAGTCCAGCGCGTCAGCAACTTCGCTTGTCGACACACCAGCCTCAACCTGGGCTAAGCAGTATATCCGTTGGGCTTCTGATAATTCACCTCCGCGCACTCGATTTGATGAAATTTTAGTGCTAAAAGCTCTCATATTGATGTAGTCGTGTGTAGTTGAAGAAGATACCCCTCTTTAGAGTTCGCGTTGTTGAAATGGTCTGTGCACACGCGCGAACAGACTAAAGTCCTAGTACAGTATGAGAGCTGGCGGCAACGCTGTACCATCAGCGCATATACACGCCAACAGGCTTATCCATTCACGATTGCCGTCTTGCAGCATCTGCTTAAACTGCTTCTTCTTAAACAGCCTCTTACTAAAGATCCTCTTCTGTCTGCCAACGACTCCAATCATGAAGCCTTTCTCGTCCATATTGTACGTATGCTCTGGCTCCACTTCGTAGAAATCGATTTTGCTGCCCAGCTGTTCAAAATACACCTTGTAATTATCGCCAGAGTCAGCAGCGTGGTGTTGTCGATCCATAGAAGTACTCCATTGGGATGTAAGCTCATCTTGGTGTCGGTGGAGGAAGCGAGTAACCCAGCTCTCAGAGACAGAGTGTCCAGCGATATCAGACGCGTAATTCTGCACCATCTCTCTTGTAGGAGGTAGCTTTCGCTCTGTCAGCCCCTCTATATACTTTACAAGCTCTGCCTCCTGTTCTGGTTGAAGATTGCGACGTGCTAAGCCTGCCTCCGCGCGCGACCCGCTGACACCTCGGTGCTTGCGCGACAACGTTGAGCGATCAACACCATGCTTTTTAGCTATTTTTGCGTAGCAAACTTCTTCGCTAGAGTCAAGAGCATCTAGCTCTGCAAGGGCGTCTTCCATAGTCGTCGTGGCGTTGAGTTGTGGGGTGTGCGAAGTTGGGACGAAATCGCGATCGCGTGCATTGACTGACGGCGTGCATTGAGTGCACGGACACGGTACCCGTTAGCTTTGTGCCCAGCACAGCAGTTGCACAACCAGTCTACCATTATCTTCAACATCAACGCTGGAATCTATGCTAAGGGATGTACCAAAAAATAAGACGCAACGAGAATTACAATGAACTGCAGGTTTTGGAATGGGAGACTAGGACAAAGGTTGGCTAAAGGTGCACATACTTGAAGTAATCTGAGATATAATCGATTGACAAAAAGGCTACCTTCACATACGACCATAGGACGTTGGAAACAAGTTCACCTGTCTGATCCGTCAAAAGTCATCAAGCTGGTTGTGGTCAATTTACTGTTTTTTGCTTACCGAAAGCAGAAAACAGTTTCAATACGATCATCGATAGCATACACGAGTAGACACAGGTCTATGGAATTCCATTGTGTAAACAACCGTCGAATAAGTCAAGTGCCAGATCCAGGCACACGCGACCAGCTACCCTATTTGTATGCACCAATCTATCCTGTCAACTTCTTCAGCACAACCTCGCAAAGACTTGTCAATGTCCGCGCTCCTACAATGTCAAGCACACTCATTTCGACACCCAATTCCGACCTCGCCCAATTCCTCATCTCCACCGCAACCAGACTATCAACTCCGTAATCCCCCAGCGGCCTCGAACTTTCCAACGGCTCTTTCATGCCCAGACTACGCATGAGGACCGCATTCATGACCTCAATCGACGCCACCAACAGCGTAGATTTCTCCACGCCGTCTTTAGCCGCATTCTTGAGCAATGCGAGCTTTGTAGCCGCAGTAGCAGAGCCACCAGATCCCGCAGCACTAGATGCAGCAGCACTGCCTACAGGGGCGCGAAGAGAGCTGAAACGGTGTAGCGGCTCGAAGAATGGAGCGCCAGGCATTATTCCCGTGCAAAGAATGCCCCAGCTACTCTTGTTGATGCTGTGAGTCTGCTGCATGATACTGGCTCGCAGTATGCGGTACAATAAAGACTCGTTGATGAGATGCCAGCCCATGGCTTCCAGGCGCCGATTCGCATTGTCTTTGTCCTTGAGATATCCGACTTCGTCGACAGGACCTAAGTCCACGGAGCACGCTGGCAGGCCTTGTTGGATGCGCCACGAAGCGAATGCATCGAGGAATGCGTTTGCAGCGGCATAGTTGGATTGACCCATGTGACCAAGCAGACCGCTTACGGAAGATAACATGGTGAAGAAGTCGAAGGAAAGGCCATTAACTTCAGAATGTTCCTGGCCTGCCACGTGCAGGTTCCAAGTCCCGGCGACCTTGGGCTGGCCGGGGAGACGGAACTCTTCTGGTGTCATTTTGGTGAACATGCGGTCGCGGATCAGCATCGCGCCCTGGATCACGCCGGCGACGGGCTTAGAGGCAGCAGAATAAGTGCGACGGACGTCGGACAGATTGGTAATATCGCCGGTCACGAGATCGACGTGGCAGCCCAGCGTGTTGCAGTCATAAATCGTCTTCTGGGACCGTTCATCGTCGTAGCCGCTGCGAGAGATGGTGACGATATTGGTCGCGCCATTGCGAGCGAGATAGACTGCAAGAGAGCTGTTGAGGCCCTTGAAGCCACCTGCAATGAGGTACGAACGGTCTGATCGAAGCTTGAACTGGGGCGTCATGGGTCGGACAGGAACCTTGACGGTCTTGCTGTTCTTGTAGGAGATGACGACTTTGCCGATGTGTTTGCCACGTTGCATGTATCGGAACGCCTCAATGGTCTCTTCGAAAGCAAAGACTTTGCACACATGAAGAGGTCGGATGTGGCCTTGCTCGACCAGGTCCATGATTTGCTCGCCAACCTTGCGAGTGACCTCGTCCGTAATGCTAGGACGCGACAAGTCCAGCGCGCGATATGAGCAATTGCGATCGAAAGGTTCCATCGAGAGACTCTTGCGATCAATCAAGTCCTTCTTGCCAATCTCGATCATGGTACCATTTTCAGCGATGCAGCGCCATGATTCATGCAGCATGTCGCCGGTCAGGGAATTGAGACAGACATCTACGCCGTGTCCGCCGGTTGCGCGCAGGAGCTGCGCAGCGAATGTCGTCGAACGGGAAGAGAAGACGCGATCCCTGCGAACACCATAGTTTTCAACGATGAAGTTGATCTTGGCTTCTGTGCCGACGGTACAATACACCTCGGCTCCAAGGTACTTGCACAAGTCGAGTGCAGCAAGACCGACGCCGCCAGAAGCAGAGTGGATCAGGACGGACTGCCCTTTTTGGACATTGGCAAGCGTGATCAGACCATAGACAGCGGTATGCACAGCGATTCCGAACGTCGTTCCGTCGACGAAGGATATGTGTTCCGGTAGCTTGTACACCGCGTGCCAGCGATTACGGACGCGATTACCGAAGCAGCCGCCGTCTCGTCGAACCAGAAGGACTCTGTCGCCAGGCTTGACTGTCTCCACACCTTTGCCGATATCGGTGACTATGCCCGTGCATTCGAGCCCAATCAATTTCTCGTTGCAGGGCACAAACCCCATGGCGTTGGCCAGATCTTTGAAGTTCATGCCAGCTGCCACGACTTCGATCTCAACCTCGTCGTCCTTCAAAGGCGGGACCTCGACCTGGGTGTACACCAGAGTATCGAGCGTACCAGGACGCTCACTGGTGAGGCGAATAGTCGACTCATGGCCATATATAGTCATGTCTTGAAGTGATGAGCCATCTTGGCTCTGCTTCTCGGCCGCGTTGATGGCTTCGTCGCCAATCACCCGACTGACATGCAGTAGGCCGTTGCGTTCCACAAACTCGTTGTCGATTCTGCCGAGGACTTCGACGGTGCCAAGGTGCTTCAGCACGGTGTTTATGGCCTCCAAGCTGGTCTTGCTCATGGCGGACTCCACGTCTAGGCACATGAGGATGTTGTTGGGATACTCCAGGACAAGAGATCTCGAGGCACCGAACATGAGGCCACGCTCGGGATGCGTGACAGACATTTGCGAACCTGCAGTAACCCAGAGGATGCGGCACTCTCGCTCGATAATGGTCCGAAGTGCTTCGAACTGTTCGTCTCTGAGGGTTGTCAGAAGAGGAGCAAACATCTCGTCTAGGACAACGACCGTGCTCCTTTCTGGAATGTCGTCGAACGGTAGTATGTGTTCGGTAAGGCTCCATCCATGTGTCTTCAGAAGGTCCCGGATCGTATCAGTTGCGCCAGTAGGCTTGCCGAAATGCGCAAGGCAGATGTTGTTGTCGGCGAGGAGGGATTCGGCTGGTTCTGGTCGCTGACTTGCAAGATAGATCAAGCTGAGCGATCGCGCCGCAATGCCAGAAATGCGAGACAGACCATTTGAAGGCTCCGAAGTGGACGCGACCAATTGCCCGTCAATTTCAGGTGATTCGATACGCTGTGAAGACCACTCTGCGTTGTGCAGTACCGCGACATAGCCATCGTCCGCAAGCGCGCCGCGAGCGCTTTTCAAAACTTCTTGAAGATGGGAGGTCACTTCGGAAACCTTCAGGATGACCAAGTCAAATTTGTCTTCCCCGGCGAAGATTGCGTTTGCGTCGTGCACGACATGCTCAATGTTGGCTTCGCTTGCATACTTCTCACGTGCGTCGAGGCCTGATGTTTGGGACGGCAAGGAAAGCCGATATGCGCAACCCCTTGCAATGGGCCCGGCTTTGGCGCGCAGCTGGTCGATCCATATGCTTACACTTCTGCTGTCGTCGTCGATGGCGAGCTCCAGGATCTTCGCAGTGGGCCGTTTGTGCGCTATGATTGCCGCCACTTTAGCGACGCGCGCTAGGGCGGGCGTGTCTTCTCCTTCGCCCGATGCGACGCCCTGCAGAACACCAGACATCTGCTCGGGCGACAGGAACGCGACATCTTCGGCCCACACCACCTGCGTGAACGCGTGCGGTTTATCGACACTGGCATTGATGGCATGGTACCGCAGTCCTTGCAAGTGGAAGAGCATCTGGTGATCTCCCTCTGAAAAAGTTCGGATGTCGCTCACGAAGCGCTTGTTGTCATCTGGTCGTCCAACACCACCATATATGGCCTCAGAAGCGACGATGCCACGAGAGACGTCGCCCGCTGACTGGAGTTTGCGCAGAGGTTGCGGGAAGATGATGAGCTCGTCGATCAACCTCGGTGGCATGAGCGTGTCGAGCGCTGATCGGTGCCCACGGTTTAGCGCGACAGTTGCAATTTGCAAGCACCCATCCATGGCCGCAGGATGCATTGCATATTTGCTCTGCTGATGTTTGGACTCGGGAAGTCCCAGCTTGATGACGGCGCGGCAGTGACGAGCATCGGCTTGCGCCTCGATTTCCTGGCACGGCTGAAAGGCATCGCCAAACATGTATCCGACCTCGCGCATCGATTTGTACCATACTGAACCTGGGACGGCGTGCTTTAATGGACCAACATCAGCTTCTGTGGCAATTTTGGCCACAGCATCGCCGATGCTAATAAGCCCAGTCGAATGCTCATCCTGAATGTCCTCGCCATCCCTGGAGATGCTGGTAATCGTGAACTCGTGCCATGACTCCTTGGTACTGGAGCATGGCGCAAGAGCGAGCTGGATCATCGTCGGCGCTGAATCGCTGAGTACAAGCATGCGCGGAAAGGAGACATTGCGAAGCTTGTATGTCACATCGTTGACACCGATGTTCTCTGCCAGACGGCCTGTTGCTTTACTTTTCTGGAAGATAGCCTCCATGGCCATGGCCATATACGCTGCTGCTGGGAAGATGACCTGCTCGCCGAGCGTGTGATCGCGAAGCCAGGGCACATCGCTGAGTCGAAGTCCGTTCTTCCACGTCGGGCTGGTCCATGGCACGCCCAGCATCTTTGATCCAAGCAAGTCGTGGTGGACAAACTTACGGAAGCGCCAGTCTTTGCTAGATTCGGTCTCATGCCAATACTTCGTCGAGTGATCCCAAGCATAATTCGGCAGGTCAGAGATGAAGACTGGCTCCTCCACCTCATCGTCGTTGAAAGGCGACAACTTGATGGAACAACCAGCGACGAAGAGTTTTCCGGCACACTCCAGCAACGCATGAAGTGCCTCAGGCCCACGCTTCCATGCATTGACGTATGTCACATCTGAAGATGCAGCCTTCTTCACTTGGCCAACGGGGCCTTTCAGAGCATCGCTGGGTCCGATCTCGACCAGGCAGTCGACGCGGTCTTCCTCCCGTGTTATCATGTTACGGCACGCCGGTCCAAACAACACGGGCGACACCATGTTCTTGACCCAGTAGTCCGGCCCAGGTGTTGCGGTTAAGGTCTTGCTTATGGTAGAAGAGAACATCTTGGTCCGCCGGCTTTGCACCTTGGGTGTTGCACACCAGTCGACATGCTTTTCAAGTAGGTTTCGGTACATTCCAGCGACTGGCTCCATGTGCGATGAATGATAAGCTGCATCGACAAGGAGTGCTCGAGCGAAGTAACCGTCGTCCTTCAACTTCTTCTCGACTTCAGCGAGCTCTGATTTTGTGCCTGAGAGAGTCATGCTCTTGTCGCTGTTGATACAGGCAATTGTGACAGTACTGCCGTCCAAATATGGGTCGACGGTGTCTGGACCAAGACCGGCCGCCAACATACCAACTGGCGTGTCGTACTTTGCTCCTGCAGTGGCTTGGCCTCGGTAGTATGCAATTTGTATCGCTTGCTCTGGGGTTATAAGGGCCGCAGCTACAGCAGCAGCAATTTCCCCTGAGGAATGGCCTACAACGGCATTGTAGTCCACCCCAGCAGCATCGAACAACGCAAGAATGGCGATCTGGAGAGCCGTCACAAGCGGTTGCGAGAATTCGGGTAGGCGCATGTGCTCCGCACTTCTCGGACCGATAAGTTCATCGAGAAGACTCCAAGAAGGGGCTGCATAAGAGTTCTGGAGTACGTCGTCAAGATGTTTGATGGTGCGCGCTGCCAGAGGAAAGTTGTCGACGAGAGCCTTTCCCATCTCAGGCCACTGTGCACCTTGACCCGTGAACACGAAGCCGATGTTTGGCGGCTCTGGACGAACGTGGCCACGCTGGAAGCTTTGCATGTCCAGCTCAGTGCTTGTTGCAATGGTGAAACCACGATGGTAATGGCGAGATTTTCGCTCACCCAGAGTGTAGGCAAGGTCATTTAGTTTGATTCCGACTGCAGGATCAGACATATGCTTATCCAGCTCCGAAAGCTGTGACTGCAATGACTTTTCGCCGTTCGCGGATAGCACCAGAAGCCGGGGTCGCTCTGCAGTCTCTTGGAAATCGTACTCGTCTTCATCCGCGGTGTATGAGGACGTGTGATACAAGCCCAAGCCCTTAGCTTCATCAACGACGGCGTGGGCATTTGAGCCACCATAACCAAAAGAGTTGACACTCGCCCGCTTGATCGGTACGCGAGGCCAGGGCGTTGCTACACGAGAGGCCCGAAGCTTCCATTTCTCGAAGTCGATCTTAGGGCTCGGGTCAACAAAAGTTGGGTTCCCTGGAATGATACCCTTTTCTAGGCTGAGTACGGTCTTCAGCAGGCCCGACAAACCAGCTGCAGGCTCAGAGTGTCCGATATTACTCTTCACCGAGCCAATCCGAAGTGGCTTGGCAGGGTCACGCGATGGCGCGAAGACATTGGCGACACCGGTGGCCTCGAGCGAATCCCCAACTCGAGTGCCTGTGCCGTGGAACTCCACGTAACTGGTCGCGTTCAAGTCTCTGATGCCTGCGTTCTTGTACGCTTGTCGAATAGCAGCAGACTGCGCTTCATGATTTGGAGACGCAATACCAGCTGTCCAGCCATCGCTGTTTGTGGCCGTGCCTCTGATAATGGCTCGAATTGGGTCCTTGTCCCTGATGGCATCTTCAAGACGCTTGAGATACACCATGCTGACGGCTTCTGCTTTGATGTAGCCGTCGGCCTTGGAGTCGAAGGTGTGACACTTGCCCGAGAGAGACGCAGCACCATTGGCGCCCATGTAATGATCCATAACGTGCTCCGGGCTGCAGTACAAATTTGCACCGGCCACGATGGCTGAGGTCACTTCTCGCGTCTGGAGGTATCGCATAGCGAGGTCCAAACCGATGAGTGCACCAGAGCACGCGGTATCGATTGTCATTCTAGGCCATTGTCAGTTTGGCGCAGATCACCAGAAGAAGATACGTACGAGGGACCTTTTGTGTTCAGGAAATGAGAAATTCGATTGCTCAACATCGCTCGACCAACACCGACTGCGGTAGCCGATGCACGATTTTCTGGATCTCTGGCCTGCATGTCGCCATAGTCACTTGCGAAAGAGCTAACGAAGCAACCCACTGGCGCGCCCGACATCTGCTCCAGAGTGACGCCGGCATTTTCGAGCCCTTCGTAAACAACTTCTAGCAACTGCCGCTGCTGCGGATCCATAGACGTTGCCTCAATGCCGGAAAGCTTGAAGAATTGCGCATCGATGTCTCGCGGATCGACGTTCTGGAGGAACATACCACCTGGAGAGGCCATCGTTTGCGGTTTCAGCGACCCATCGTAGTGCGTGTTGATATCGAACCGGGTACCTGGCGGTGTGTTCATGGCAATCTTGCCCTCGGACAAGAAGTTCCAGAACTGCCGCAGGTTGCTGCATTCATCTGGAAGACGGCATGCCATGCTGACGACGGCTACCGGATCCTGGAAATAGGCGGTCGATGCATTAGCTCCGTTGGTCACAGCATCTGCAGACTTGATGTTGCTCGAGCCATTCGCATGGTCGTGACCATTGCTGTATCTGTTGCCATTACTGGCGCTCTCCCTGTCAGGACTAGTTCGATGTGGAGCCATATTGCAAATTCTTCAACGAGGAAGGGGTGAAAGAGTTGGATGTTTGTTATATATCCCACGATGAAGAAAGGGGGATGATGTTGCTGTTGCATTCAGACGCGGACAAGTCTTATACACAACATCAGTATTGACCACTGACACATCTATCACGATAACGATAACAACTCACTATCATGAAGTGGTTGCATGCGATCCAAATAGAATTTCGGTACGGCCTTCGCTTGGAGGCTTAATTCTCCACCAGTGTTGGATCTTGCCGTCATCATTCGACATACACGTCCACCTCGAGTCTCAGGCTCCTACACATCAGGCCCGGGCCCCCCGGATGACCGGCACACATTGTTCTCAGTCAAGCGGTAATAAGTCGGTAAGCATCACAACTCCTAGGTATCGTTCGGAGGCAATTAGCCCAAAGCCTTCAATGCACCCTCGCGCATGTTATCATAGTTGGCCTCCGCTGTATCTCTGAAGGATGAGTATGCTAGCTTGCAGGACCTCAACTTCGATGAATATGGCGTATTCTGACCATTGTCTACAACGAGCATCGGTCAGATACGATGAGCCGCCATGTGCCAATTGGTATTGGGTTCTAGATCTCAAACATGAAGCTGCATGGAGGATGACTCCTGCAGTACGCATCTTTGCAGGATACATCATCTTTCGCACCGTTTTGTCCTCGATATGTAATCAAACGCAGCGTCGATAGGCAAGGGACCTTGCCGCTCTGAGGTGAGCACGCGAGCATATACCTGTTACCTAGTCAGTGGTACCCTGGGGCCCTGATTGTTCAATGAGTGAACTATCGCCGCCGTATCGGCATAGTTCATGCGTCAGGCTGCGCGAGCAGAAGGGTCTGGAGTCACCGCCTGTAACTGATAGGCCTTAAAGAGCGGTCAATCACATCGTAACACCATGCAAATGTAAGAGTCACATTGCTGTAGTCGAGACTGACACTTGAGTTCAAAGTATCCCAGTCATCGGATGCATCCGCTGCTAAAACCGGAAAGTAGTCGCGTGCCTCTTACCGAGTCCACCTTGTGCTTATGCATAAACTCAATCGGGGCCGCTCCGAGACGGCGACTCCAACGAACGGTTTTCCCAAATCAGCTATACTTTGAATGATTACAGCACAACCCGTAATGCTGGCTTACACCGGTTTCGATTGGCCTTGTCGATTGCAGGAATACCTGTTCTGATAGTGTTGCTTTCATGCTCGCATGCCAGAGCGGTTTGCAAGGGTCCTCCTCGCTACCGTGGAACAGCAAAAGCTCTCTTTTTCGATTGCACTTCTAGCGCTGTGCGAAAGGATACGTCTGACTCTAAACAGCTGATTGCATACAGAATACAGTTATCTGAAGCCCTCACTACCTCATACTGTCTTGCCGTCAGCGTTGCGAAGATTTGCGAGTGTCTTCCACTACCGGTACAGTTCCTTGCATCCTTCGCGCTCCGTCGCGTGGCAAGAGCGTGGCTCGGTTCGATTGCTATCTGAAAATTCGTCGTCCTCTAATTATTTCTGAGTATGGGCTGATCTTGTTTCAAGAAGGAGCGCTAGCAGTCATTCCCGGAAGCGCCCTGCACGTCCCGCAAGAGGCAACGTTACGGTACAATGAATGTGTTCCCCAGAGCCTTGGTAGATTTGGCCAGGGTGGGCGAACCACGCCACACCTATGCTCCCCAACGGTATTGATACCAACGAATTTAGCATCAGTGCTGCATGTAGCACTAGATTGCTTACCCGAAACCATGCCCCAGGGTTGGTACGGCTTCCGCGGTCTGGGAATGATCTTACTTTACCCAGTGACGCCCGCGTCAGGGTGTGTCATCAGCATGTGCTTAATGGCATAATAACGTATGGTAGTGTCTGACAGTATCGCGCATGGATACACTGGAATTCTCCGGCAACTCTTTCCGCTGTTTCCACTGTACGTTCATGTAGGGCACACAGGGGAAGGGCTAAAGCAGAGGAACGACTACTAAAGTCACAGTAAGTAGCATGGCTTTGCGGTACATATTCTCCAAGTCCCTAATGCAGCTAAAATGATATGGTATTCGCTGACGGAGTTTAGAGTGCGGAAGAATTTTCTTGTTAGACACCAAGATCAGCTTTCCCATATCTATCAAGCTGACTTCCCAACTTTGCCAGCAATCGCGTCCCTCACAAATTGCACTTGTACCTCATTGACACTCCACGAAGATTCCGGACTGTCCAGAATATCCATGTGCTTTGCCCCATTCTCAATATGTAACCTTTTTGGCGCCTTCAGCGCCTCATAATGGACCATCTGCCTTTCCACCGGAATGACCTGGTCATGCTCCGCAAGCAAAAATAATACTGGCTGTGTGAGGTACTTGCTCGCTTGGCCGACATCCCAGAGCAACATGTGCCGATACGTCGCGGCTGTCGTGCGATTGACATGTCCGGGCGCCAATTCTGCGCGCAATGGGTCGGTCTCATCGTACTGGCCCAGCAGTCGCATTATAGCATCATGCTCGAAGCCCGGGTCCCATCCCACGGGACTCTCGCCCTTCTTCGTGAGCATAGGGACGTAGAAGGGCTCATTGCCTTTGATGCGTGACTCGCGATCTTTAGCCGCTTTCATCAAAACATTCCGCAACTTTGCCATATCGTAGCTTGTTTCTAAGAGTGGATGTACGAAGTCAGTGTTTATCTCACATACAGTCCGTATATAGACATTACGTACCTGTGCCTGGACACACTGCAACTACGAACTTTGCGCGTGGGTCCACAGCACCGGTTGCCATTGCGACTGCTGCACCGAGTGAGAACCCCCAAAGACCAATACCCAGGCGTGGGTCGATTGATGAGCAGCTAGATAGGTAGGCCATAGCATCGGACAAATCGTCGACTTGTTGAAATGGATTTATGTTGTTGCGAGGCGTACCGTCGCTTCTGCCCACACCACGAGGATCGAAAAGGAGAGCGGTAATGCCAGCTACCTGGAAAGCGAGGGCGGTGCTTGGTAGCCCGATCATTTCTTTCGTTGCATTGAACTCATCTGGAGTTAGCTTTCATTTGTTCTTCTCGTTCTTGAAAGGGGAAACGTACACCAGGAGACATGACAATTCCCACGCTACGGGTTTCCGCTGGAAAAAGCCATCCTCGAAGAACCACGCCATCGACTGCTCTGAACTCAACAGACTCGTAACCTGGCATACTGAGTTTGGGTGTTGTCAACAGCTCGGTAACGGCGAAGCCTGTATGAGAAGGGAAGATAGTAAGACGAGACGAGTTCACAGAGCGCATGTAATTCGAGCAGCATTATTGCCCACCGCCAATTCTTTCGGGGTAGGGCCTGAATTCGTACATTTCTGTCATAAATGGATGTTGATGGTAAGCAACGGGCGGCATGCGGGATGACGCCGCGTAAGACCGCCCGTCTGACATGCATAGCTTACTGGAGAGGCGTCGCCCGTTCGGGTCGCCTGCACCTACCTGCTTACAGTCCGCACCCATGAAAGGATGGTCAGCATTCCTTAGCGCGGCAGGGGTACCTAGGTGTCACCCGGGTCAAGTGCTGACAGAGCTTCCTACCAAGACCCAAGTTCCTTCATACTGGCCTTGTCCTAGGAAAGAACACCAACGTTTCGTTCAACTAGACTGTACTTGATCCCTGCTAGGTAAGCTGGGAAGGATTTGAAATGCCTCAGTGGTCAGGCACTGCATAGTACCCTGGATCGCAGGAACCTGCTGCTTTAAGGCCGTCTTACAGTAGTCGATGCTGTTTGCATAATACCCTGCCGGTCAATGCTCACGTGCTCTATCATCACGGGCATCATACACAGTATAGGAAGGCCAACAGAGGAAGGATTTAGCTGGTGTCAGTGTAAGCTATGCATAGGATTGCGGCACAGTGTTAGTGATCGAATGTGCCGACACAGACGGAGCAGCCCTCGGGACCTTACCAAAAAGTTGTGGTCGTGCAACAACCCGTGCGCGAGCTACGTCGAGTCTTCACGGGAAAAGGAACAACCTTGCGGCAGTTGTGTAACGTCCCATTCTCTTGTCACCGGCCAATGTCAATTCGAAGCCACCATCTGGTGAACCAAGCCTCTACCGACTACACGGCTTACCAATTCTGGTGGTGTTGGACTCGCTAGCTGAGAGCACACGAATTCTGGCGTGGCCTGGCGACCTCATCATTCTCGAAGTCATCGATGCTTCCGTGCTTCGAAAAAAGATGCTATCTCAAAAGGTAGCGTTCGGGCACAGAGGACATTCGATTCTAGCTTAGCACTGTGGTTGACGCTGTGTGCGTCCTCGCGAGTCTTTAAGCAACGGAGCGTATGCCACAATTATGTTATTGAGCTTAGCAAAGGGTGTCTAGCTAGGACAGGAAACTGTTCGGCTGACAAGCAGAACCGACTGCATTCAACGTCGCGGAATGTAGCTCGCTGTGACTTTACGAAGGTGCTCGTGTCTATTGCGTCAACCTTCAGGAGACACTGAACGCCGAAGTTGGTGACTCAAAAATACGAACACCTTCGTATCGTTCGCCTGTTTGCCAAAGGCTCGCTCTGATTTGCTAATCTACAAACTACATCACCACCAGTAGCCAGACCGTAATACATAGTATCGAGTTGACCATGAGTTGCTGAAACACAGCCCACAAGATGGTGTTCAAGCACTTTGGTGTGAGCACGTTCCAAATTGACGGGTCATTTCTCTTCCAGATGCAGGCCAGCACTACCACCAGTGAGGTCGTTGCCGTGAACATGGTCTGCAGAATTAGATGCTCGACGAAGCCATTCCGCGCATGTCGCACTTGCGTCGTTGAGACATCTCCTTGCAATCTATTCGTGGACAGTTGTGCCGAAGCTACACTATCCGTCTGGGAACTACTGAGGTGGCCGTTGGCCTCGGTATTCAAACCAACACCCTGGAGGGCGCTGTGCGGGGTCTCGGTATGACTGTCTATAGAGTGACTGCCGTGTGCCTCGTCATCGAAATCTCCCTTAACGACATCATGTGCAGATCCGTTGGAATAATCGGGCTTGTGGTTCGTAGGACCCGGATTTGCCTTTACAATATCGCCGAAAAAATTGGAGGTGTTTGATGAGCTGTTTGTAGGGATGTTGCGGCCTTCAGTCCAGGCTACCAGCAGTCGCAGACTCGATAGCGACCACCACACGGGCCCAAAATAGTTGCTGAGAAGAGCTTGTATGGCGACTGCAACTGCGCGTGATGTCTCGATACCATTGAAACCGTTCGTGAGGTCGAATGAGGCGAAGGAGTTGCTATGACCACTTGCAAAAAAGGCACTTTGCCCGAGGAGGAGCGATGTCACCGCGATACCGGACGGGCCCAATTGGAGTTTAGAGGATACTTATACACGAGTCAGCCATTTATTCTTCAAAGTTGGAGGGTGACATACAAAGCCATTGCAGCTGAAGGTCGAAGATCGGGAATAGTACGAGATGCTCTGGCCGAGCCAACGAACGGAGGTATAAATTAGCCACCTCAACGACTCCAACGACGGTAGCTATTTTGCTTTATTAGGTGACTAATCTTTTAAAACATTAACGTCGACGAACCTTCTCGGCTGAAGCGACCCGACATTCTGGACTGAATGATAACAGCCACGAAGCACGCACCCAGTCCGACCCAGAAAATGTTCAAACTCTCGTTACGACTGATACCTGAGACAAAATATTTGAACCACAATGGTGTAATGTCGAGAGAATCAGGACTAAGGCGTAAAGATGCTGATAGGCGGGACAATATCGCCACAGTGCACAAAGCAGTCGATGCTAGCATTGATGTCGCTGAGCCTAGGCCGAGATAATTCGTTACACTGGACATGGCTGAGACATATATCAACAAGCCTGGGATCCAATACAGAACTTGGTGGCCGGAAAAAAGGTCGTGAACGTAGTTGACGATGGGTAATTGTGGGTTCGTTGCCTCGTCAAGGCTTTGACTGATGAATTGAAGTGTAACAGGGTAAACAATAGCCTTGAACCAATGTTCTCCAGCGTTCATCCTGTGGCAGTCAGTTCAAATGAACGGCCGATGGGTCACCGTGTCAAGAAGGGGGAAAATACCTCTGAAAGCCAAGATAGGCGAGCCATAGAGTTGACGCACAATACCAATAGTGGTGCTCCCCGACGACTAGTTGGTCTATGAACATGGTAGGGGCGTGGAAGATCAGTATCGATCCGAATGCCCATATTTCGTGATCATGGGGTGCTTTGGACGACAAATACATTCGTAACAGCAGTAGGAACGAGATGCTGAGGGTAGCGATACTCGCTGCAAGACGGATGTGGCTCGGGTTATTGGGAGGGATGTTCAGAAGCCTCTGTGCATGACTGCAGAACTAGCACTCTTTTTAGTAATGATAATGTGAGTTAAAGGTCGACGCGGTACTATTGGGAAACATTCGAACGCGTAGTTCTGCGTGAATTGATACTAGCAGCTGTATAGGACTTCGGACTTACATTTAGTGTGGTTTGTTTGAACGCTTCGATAGCTTTTGGTTCCAAGACATATTGACTTTGCCTGTTGGCTTTGAACTTCCTCAGCCAGCAAACTGCTCCGCTGAGATCGTCTGAACATGCACTGCACTGCTCGGTGCAGGATACAGTGCTAACGTTGGTAATGTCATACTCGGATCTTAACAGCAACTCGAGCTGCTGAGCGTTGTTAGATAGCACTTTGAGCCTGTCCTCGGGCTTGTCGAACAAGTCCAAGAATTCTGGCACAAATATACCCAAGCTTCTGGCTGGGGTTGTGAACCCCATCAGTCCTGCTAGCGTTGGGATGAAGTCGATCTGGCTGATGATAGAATGGTACTCGAAGTTCTTCGTTGGTGGGACGGGACTTCTCGTCCCGTGCGAGATGGAAGTTAGCTTCGGAGATATGAAAACCATGGCGGCAGAAATTTCGCCTGGGGAGCCACCTCCATGGTTCCCTTGGTCTGTCATACCGTGGTCTCCAAGCATGACGAAGAGCGTATTGCTGAGATGTGGCTTCGTTTCTAGGGCAGTATATACGAGCTTTACGACGCTGTCCATCTGAGCTTGTTTTGGTAACATGTGCGCGCTACTACGAGTCAGCTAAAGACACGAGTCATAACGTGGGACAGTTGAGACTCACCCAGACGGACCTCCTTGATGTGCAATATTATCCAATCCCAAATAGTGCAGCACGAGTGCTTTCCAGTCATCTTTGTCAAGCTCATGGGGTAGATGCCGAGTGACGTTGCTGTCAACGGTTGTGAACTCCTGTCAGGTATAGTTTAGGTTCGCACCCGAGAACTTCACGGTCTAGACAACTCACCGGAAGGTACCAAGCGTCGGTTCCTTCAAATCTGTCGAAGATATCGGAATATACATCGAGCCAAAGATCGGCGCCATAGAACACCATCTTCCGGTCCAGATCTACTTCTGTCTTGAGTCGAGACAGCCATGTGTCTGCACCTACAAGACTTCTGGCACTTTCTGATTCAAATACGTTCAGCCAAATATCCAAGAAGGACTGACTTGTTCCCTGGGTCAAGGCTTTTACGCGGGAGAGCGTCAGGGTGGGCGAGGCTGCGCGCGCAGTGTATGGTATGGCCGCGCCCGATCGAATGAGGCTATCAATTCTAAGTTCAATGATCGGAAAGTGTTCACATATGAGGCTTTGGCATTACCTCTGAGTGTATTCGAAGCCAGTACCCTCTGCGTACACAAAGTCGCTTCATCAAGGTGTCAGCTTTATCTTTGTAGAAGGCCAGTTCAATACCTTCGGAGAGCATCGACCATCATAAAGATAGTCTTATCAAAGGGAGCGGCTGCGGAAACATCATTTGTATGATTGCCAACATCGAATGTTGTGGGATGTGGAATTAGAGGTCGGCCACGGAAGAACCCAACAATGAAGAGTATCACTCCAGCTGTGACCAGAAGATTCGCAGCTGCGAGTCCAAGGTGATGACAATGGCGTATCATGTTGAACAAATCTGGAAGGTGTGAGGTGTGATGCTCAAAATCGAAAAGTCAATATGGAATGGAAGTTGAATAACTAAAGCAGATGTCATCAAGAAAACACACGTGCGAGTACCCCATAGCTCGAATATGGAAGGCGATGGCTTTGACCTGAGCCCGACATTGGAGGACTACGCAAGGAGCGCAGCGTCTAGTTGATTGTATCCGAGGTCGATAAGCGTCATGCTCGGTGGTGGGACACATGAGGCGGTCGGTCTCCGCCGCGTAGGATGCAGCCAAGTCGCCCAATCATGGCATGATCGATATGACATTGCCATCTGAGCTCACTCTCCGTGATGGTGTTGTGAGGGCCGCACCGCTGCCCGTCAACCCTTGTCGCCATGGTGCTTCCCCAACGTTAGCGTGCCCGGACTCGAGACCGAACCGGCATAGCTTCACTTTTATGGTTGTCAGCCGGTAGGAGCTCGTAGGATCGCTTCGACATGATGACAATACATGGTCTATGTACGCACTGGCCACTGTTATGCGTGCACATGGAACCCCGGACTGGCTACATACTGCACAGGTAAGCCAACCACGGAATTTATGCAGCCGTGTCACAATGGTGCGTTGCTTACGGCCGCTGGAAAGATTGCTATGGTGATGGCCATGAACGCCTGGGCATGAGTGACTTTAGGAGATACCCTGCCAGCATCTAGCTCGATCACATTGCCGCGCCTCATCTATTTGTGCAAAATTCGAGAGTTCACAAACATGGTTTTGCTGAGCAGCTCTTCTCTTTGCCTGGGAGCACTGGGTCTCGCTCTTTATCTGTTGTTCAGACGCCTCAAAGAGTACAAACGACTTTGCCACGTTCCAGGACCACTGTTAGCTGGCTGGACTGATCTCTGGCTACTTCGCTACGTTGTGCCCGGTACGCTTTGCACCAAACTCGTCGATGTCTGCGAGGAATACGGCAAGTCAGTAGCGAAACATGGCAGAATTTCTTGTTGATTGTGTATTCAGGCCCAATAGCACGGATTGGCCCGAACTGGGTTGTCTGTGGCGACCCTGGTGAAATCCAGCGTATCTGGGCCATCCGTTCTGGGTTTGTTCGCACTCCATGGTACAAAGCCACGCGACTTGATCCTGAGGAAGACAACGTCTTGACCGAGCTGGATACGAAGCGACATCATCACCGACGGGCAAAACTAGTACCAGCGTACGCTGGGAAAGGTCTCGACAGTCAGGAGAGCCTACTAGATGAGCAGGTCGAGAAACTCTACGATCTCATCGATCGCAGATACCTATCCACGACAGGCAATGTCAAGCCTTGCAATCTTGGTCGCGTCATGCAATATCTCACGCAAGACATCATCACCGCCGTCGGCTTTGGCAAACCTGCAGGTTATCTCGCTGCAGATGAAGACCTAATGGGCATCCTCGAAACATGCGAAAACCTGTTAGCTCCGGGCCACATCATCATGTTCCTGCCTCTGGTACGGAAGGTGTTGGAGTCAGGCCTCTTGAAGCAATTGCTTCCGAAACCGACCGATGGCCACGGTATAGGAGGCCTTCTTGGCTTGATTAAAGCACACGTTGACACTCGCTACGGTGAATCGAAGGTGCACGGTAAAGATATGCTACAGAGTTTCGTAGATTCCGGACTCACTCGACCGCAAGTCGAAGCCGAGTCACTGGTCACGCTTTTTGGCGGGACCGATTCCACTTCGACCGCGCTTCGGATGACGATCTTCTTCCTCTCCACCAACATGACAGCGTATCGCAGACTACAAGCTGAGATCGACGCAGCCGTTGTATCTGCCGTAAGACCGGTCATTGCAGATGAGCATGTCAAGAGACTACCGTATTTGCAAGCATGCATTCGAGAGTGCATGCGGCTCTGGCCGCCTAGCATGGCATTACTACCAAAGATGTCGGAGATCGATCAACTTGTGTGTGGACAGCCGGTTCCGGCAGGCACATATATCGGGTGGTCGGCAATGACCATAATGAGGGATCGAGGAGTTTTTGGAGAAAGTTCAGGCATTTTCGAGCCTGCCAGATGGCTTGATGCGCACCCAGAGAAATTAAGGCAGATGGAAGGAGTATATGGCCTTATATTCGCCACAGGGACAGGATGGGAATGCCTTGGAAAGAAACTGGCATATTCGGAGCTCGGCAAGGTGCTCTTCGAGGTGAGTCGGCTATCATGATTGAGATGCTTTAGATTGACACCTCGCTTCAGCTGTTTCTGCGCTACGACTTTGCTATGGTGGATGCCATGCATCCTTATGATTGGACCAACCATGGCTTCACAATCCATCGAAACATGAATGTACGTATCACCAGCAGGCGCAAAGTGGGTGGTGGGTAGATATTTGCGAGGCTGCATGGGGTCTATAAGCATCAATCAATAATGATACCACATTCAAGCGTCTACTTCCGTTTATCAATGCATACCCCTCACCAACCTGTTGCTAGATTAAGAGACGAATATACTGACTTGTTAGTAAATTTGCACATGATGCTGCACAAGAAGTAGCGGTGACCCAAGAGCACGCTCGTCTCTAGTGGTGGGGGTTGAAGTCGCGTCGCCTACACACGATTACAATTCTGCAATGAAACATGCATCTTGATTACTTCGGACATGCGGCTTGACGTCGAACCACCATCAACGGTGAGAAATTTAGGCATCCCACTCAGCACAACGTCGGGTATAAGCTGACTGCATATCAGGGTGCGCCAACCTGACACGGTGGTAGAGAGGCTGACACCTTACGCATGTCCCCACGCACTTGGAAGGTGATCGCGTGTACTGAGCACTGAGTCGGTGTGGGTCAAGATGGTACCCACTATTGTTGTCCTCGGCTGTCATAAGAGTGAAAGACGTCAAGCTTGCACTGTGCTTTAAGACATGCATGATGGCAGGACGCATGTCAGACGTGGGCGATATTATCCACGAGTGCCGAACGTGAGCGTCAACTGTAGTCTGTAGGTATGTCACAGACTCCTTCCATGTGTATAAGCCTCTCTGCTAGGCAGCGCACAGTGGGCCATTCCTGCCCGCATTTTTCTGGGTCTCGACATGGTCTCGGGTTGGGCGCAAGTATGCAATCTCAGTGAGGTATGGCGTGTTGCATCCTAAATATGATTCCGGTGGAAAGGTTTAAAAAAGCAGTGATCACGTGCGATTTTTATTTAGCCGTCTCTGCTGGATCTCAGAAATTGACTAACAGGGGTTGGCCACGAGAACGGACGACGAGATTGGAGTGACATGATCCAGATCCGTGCCATCTCCGAATCATCTCCCTCGGAAGTTTGTCAGCTTACCCTCAAGAACAAGCAAACCACGTTGCGGTTTGCGCAAAGGCTCTTTTTCAGATTCTGAGCACTTCATCGCGCGATAAATACCAGACTTTGTAAGATCGATGATGACGAGCTAGACGTCGCTGCGCAACTCCTTCACTGCAACCGGCTTTGCGCTCTGACTGTCGTTTGACCGTCATTCGCGACAATCACATTCCCGTCCTGAGCAGCCAGCAGCGATGTCGCGACGAACAAGCGCGAGACGATCATCTGCGACCTGTGGTACAGATGGGGAGACCACGCCTACACCCGTTATAGGACTTAGTAGCACAGAGACCGTGGAAAGGGTACTTGTGCCAGACAATGTTCTGGAGGTACCACGCCGAAGACTGAAAAGCAACAATATTGCGAGAACGATGGCGTCGCAGGATTTACCTCAAGCGGTACTCGCAGACAGCAAGTCCATCCGCAAACCAGAGACATCAACAAGCGACGTGCTCCCGGACAGCGTACCGGCGACACTACCATCTACGACAACCACAGACTCCGAGAATGCCGCCAAGAAACTCTCAGCAACAGCCATCGCATTGATCATGCTACCACTCTGTCTCTCCGTATTCTTGTCCGCCCTCGACCTCACGATCATCACACCCGCCATCCCTACCATAGTGCGAGGCTTCCACTCTACCACGGGTTATGTCTGGATAGGCAGCGCATTTATCCTAGCGAGTACAGCTAGTACGCCAGTCTGGGGCTCATTGGCAGATATTTGGGGCCGCAAGCCTATCCTCTTAATCGCGCTGACCATATTCCTTGGAGGAAGTCTGCTCTGCGCTCTCGCGCCGTCCATGCATTCTCTCATCGCCGGGCGTGCATTGCAAGGCCTTGGATCCTCTGGCATGGGCACGACAGTCAACATCATCATTTGCGACACATTCTCCCTGCGCGATCGGGGGCTGTACCTTGCCATAACGTCCGTCGTGTGGGCGATTGGCAGCGCTATCGGACCAGTCATCGGAGGCAGCTTTACGACTAAAGTGAGCTGGCGATGGTGCTTTTGGATCAATTTGCCAATTGGAGCAGTGGTATTGATCGTATTACTCTTCTTCTTGAAACTTCCCTCGCCGCACACGCCTGTTTTTGCGGGTCTGAAGGCGATCGACTGGGTGGGGAGTATCTTGATCGTTGGCGCCGCATTGATGATCTTGCTCGGACTGGACTTTGGCAATATCACGTTCCCGTGGTCTTCGGTAACGGTTGTATGCCTTATAGTCTTTGGACTCGTGACGATTGGCGTCTTCATCGTGAATGAGTGGAAGTTCGCCAAACATCCTGTCATCCCACTACGTCTTTTTACAAAGCGCTCGACAGTCGCTGCATACTTCGTGTGGGCTTGTAACTTCTACATCCTCATCGGCCTATCATACTACTTGCCTCTATACTCTCAATCCGTGTTAGGCGCCAACGCCCTCGTCTCCGGCGTCCATCTCATACCACTCATTGTGGCATGCTCTTTATCCGCCGCATGCACAGGCGCATATATTCAAAAGACAGGGACGTATCTTCCGATCACATATATTGCACATGTCTTCCTGTGTCTTGGTACCGGTCTTCTCATTAGCGTTCGGGTTGGCGAGAGCCTGACGAAGCTCATCATCTTCCAAGTCATCACCGGCATTGGAGTGGGCATGAATATCGAACCGCCACTCATTGCTGCGCAAGCTGCAATGACGGCCATGGATACAGCGGTCATACAAGCGACTATGACTTTTATGCGGTCGCTGGCGACGACTGTGGCGGTTGTTGTCGGGGGTGTGATCGTACGTAACGTCTATGTACGAACTGCATGTGAGACAAACACTGACTTCTTACATCTACCTTTAGTTCCAGAATCGGATGAATGCTGCTAGTCATGGCCTTGTGGATAAGATTGGTGAAGATCTGGCGAGTATGTTTGGCGGTGACCAGGCATCAGCAAGTGTGGAGGTGATCAAGACTTTGCCCGGTGCTCAACAATTGCTCGTCAAGGATGCATACTATCGCTCGTTGAGATCTGTCTGGCTTATGGTACTCTCTCTTCCGCTTTTTAACTAATATATCGGCTGACAGCTGCAGTTCGTGGTGGCCGCAGGCCTATCGTTCATCGCCAATTTCTTTCTCCGCGCGCACCATTTGAGCGATACGTCCGAGGCCGCAGTTCTCGGAATTGACAGAATGAAAGGGTGGAAGCACGAATCAACAGCGGATGACGGTACACCTATGACAAGACTGAACACCACGTCTGAGGGCGATGAGGATGCGCTTCGAGCGCGGTCTTCTCAATATGGCGTTGCAACATAATTTTATGTCTGGTTGATGAAATAGCGTAGATGGCATTCAATGTCTCATTACTGATGACGACGTCGGTTTTGAAGTAAATCGTAATTTGACTCTGGAGGAATCATGTTACCTATGATCTATCTCCTATCCTCCCCAACGACCTTCTCCTGCAACTCTCGCGCCTTCTCACCCATCTTCCCCACCCATGCCAGCAATCCTGCACTATCAAAGAATTGCAAACGATCATCAATCAGCTTCCCCTACGAACACATCAGCACCGTGTCTCTTGTTCATAGACAACAGATAGAAGGCGGACTTACATCCCTATCACACCCCAAAACAACGACATACTCATTGCGATACGTTCCCATGGAATCCGTCTCTCCCACGCCCTCCACGAAAAGTACCACCCTCCTAGTATCCTCGTCCACAACCCTTGGAGCAAACTCATTGACCTCAAACGACGTCCACATAGCGAAGAGATCCTTGACGCCTTCAAGGTACGCGGCGTTGCTCACGGACGGGAAAATGGGTGTCACGGGCGCCGGGTAGTTCGAGTGCTTTGCATTGGGCGAGTAAATGGATGCAAGAGCGGTCGGGGAGCGGGCGCGGTGAGCGTCGAGGTAGGCATCTGCGGTCGCGGAGAGTGTTTTGCGGAGGGAAGAGGGAGACATAATGAAGTAGCTTGAAGTGGTGATGTGATTTGGGAACGATTTTGGGAATAGCTAGAGGACTGATTAGGTACTGCCATTTTATACGGTCAATTACACGTGTCACAGTGTACTGGTATTGAAGGGCGCATCAGGAGCACTTGCCGACAGAACCATGTGCTTACCGGAATTCTATCAGACCGACTATCATCACACCAAGGTTGATAGCACCAATACAATGTCTCAGTATTAGTGCGCTTACGGTGCCTCGGGATTAGGCACAGACGCTTATACCATATGCCACCATCGTTATGTCGCTTATCCTCATGAACTAAAGCTCCATCATAAGGCCATCCATAAGCCACTTGTGGAACCCGCATATGCACGCGCTATGACAGGGAAGTTGCTCCCGTGCCTCGTTCGCTTGAAAGGGAAAGACACCGTACCGGACGACCAGGATTAAGGTGTCGAAGGCTATTGTTGTTGCTCTATCTATGTGCGACGATGTCTGCAGGGCGAGTTCGTTGGGCCGAGTGGATATGTTGTAGCTGACGGCAATGATGACTGATACTATGATGCATCGACGGCCGGGCCTTTGTCAGAAACAAGACTCACATGCTTCTCCACTGTCCCTGCCCGCCATCTTACTTATTAAGTCGTCGTTTGTTCCCGACATGTCTTCGCGATTGTCATTGAGATATGGTAGAACAGGGTGCGATATTTCTTGTTGTCTTGGCTTAGTAAATATACGTACAGAATCTGGGTTGAAGGATCGCTCCAGGGGATCTTGAGCCTATATCCCGGAGGCAACAGCCTGAGCGATTGCGAACAGCGTCACATCCCGTAGACAAAGTGGTCGAATGTCGGCGGAGGTAGAGCAGGCCACAAATTTTCGTGGGTCAGTTCGCCACGAGGCGAAGCAATATCGGTCGGCTGCTCTAATTGCTGAGGCATTGCAACTGCTACCTTGCCGCTTGAAAGACCTTCAGCCCTTGTCAGCGTGCGTCCATAATAAATTCTTCCTCCTATCATTTGCATCTGTGACTGGGATGCAGGGATATGTGGGTCAGTTTACTGGAATCGCACTTCCGGAAACGGCGATTTTAGCGGCTTCGATGGTGTCAGGTCAAGAGAAAACAAGGCTTCCCGTTCGCTCAGCCCTATTTAAGCAACGTACCGACGGATTAGTAGTTAGGTGAGTGACCACTAGCGAATACCCGCTGTTGTATGTTTTTGCTTGTCTTTTCTACCCATTGCTTACGACTACCAGCTTGACTTGCTTCCAAATATCAGACCTCTAGATTGACTTGCTTGACTTGATTGTAACCAATCTGACTTGATTGTAGGGATCTCTGCTAACATAGCATTACCGTCTGCCTCTGGAAATAGTTAGAAGTATCTTAAGAAGCTTCTGATAGTTTGGATCGCTTCGGTCTTCGAATTTCACGAGCCTCGAGTGCGTAGTATCTAGTGCGATTGCGGGGTGATCAGGTAGAACAGCAGACTCCTTCTCTACGGCCTTTAATATTATCATTTAGCCAGAACACGGCTTAGAAGGAGGAACCGAAACTTACAGTAAGTACAATTGGAAAGAAGCGCGGTACATATGTTGATGGCAGAGTCTCGTAGCAGCAGAAAAATGCCTCTTGATCGTTTGTAGAAGTCCAGATCACGGAAAGCTTGGTCTAGGTCCATCAGACTCTTCGAATCTGTAAAGGTAGTTGAGGAGAAGAAGGACTGCATTGTTCTATATAGCTCTGAAGGAGGATAGCTATTTATATGTGTGTGGGATCATGGAGTGTGGTAGCGAGAGCAGTACCGAACTTGTACCAGAGTAGATCTTGGCAAGGCCCAAACCCTTACAGTCCAGAACCGTTACAGAATCTACTGCTAGAACAGCCCGTGTATCTGCAGAAGGAAGAAACCATCGTTGAGAAGCCGATGCAAGTCGAGAGCCTTTGTGCGGGGTTCCCAAGAACACAACTTCCTGAATGTTATCCAGGATGCTTTGGTACCGGCTGGCAGTGGCAGCTTGTACGATCGCCTGCATGAAACACGTCATTGCTCTATTCTAGACAACACCGTTGAGATGTCTTACCTGCTTGACAATGAGGCCCCCAAAAGCAATCGCCAACTGTTTTCCACCTTATCAAGCCACTACCTCGCGCTTTCAATACCGACGGATTCGAGCTCGCCATTCCCGCCAGCAACCTCACGCCGATCAGTGCAGGCTTTCTGTACTCGTACACGCGTCTTATCGTAAGCGATTTGGACTTGAGCCTCGCTTGGTCTTGTCAACGACCGCTTCTTTAAGGCCGGAGGGTTCGATGACTGGAAGCCGCAGCTTCCGTGGCGATAAAGGGCCGAACGACATAGAAGGATGAGAGCGTAGATCGGGTTCCAAATTTATAGAGGAAAGCTCGACCAGTCGTCCCTCCAGTCTTTGCTACCCTCTCTGCGAGGCCAAATGGTACGGAATACCTGCCCCGCTGCGACCCAGTAAGTTCTGACTCTGTGAATTTATCTTCTGACTTCCTTGCATGCTTGCCTAATTCTCTGATAGTGAAGTCGTTGCGATCGTCTCTCGGATCACGCTCAATCAACCATGACCGACTCAGATTCTTCAAAATTGTGGCATGGGAGGCTGTTATCGCACCACTTTCACTACCGCCCATAGTCCATAGTCTGAGACGCTCTAGCTTATCCTGGTTGATAGTATTCTAGATAGAGCGTGCTAGCGCCTCGTCCACAGCGTAATTAATAAGTGTTTGTCTTAAGTAACCTCTCTTTAGACAGCAGTCCATCTCGTCCACAGGCTATTAGTCCTCCCCTTCAAATTAGGAGTTGTGTTGGTAGGCCTTTGTACGATCGTACGGGGTGATAACAATAACGGGGTTCTCCTTGTGTCTTGGTATTCGTATTGGTATGATTTCTCTATGAACGTGGGTACTACGAAGGTATACCTGAGCTTGGTGCGAGTCGGACCGAAGTAGGATCGAGGCGGCACATTGGGCAGCCTCGGGAAGTGGGGTGTGTGTATACTGACAGAAACAAATGGTTCTAGGCGAGCCATTTCATTGTCTCGCCACTTAGTGCGCGTGAACTAAAATCGTAGCTCAGCCCCAGATCAAGATGTTGCAGGTACGTAAAGTCTTTCCGTGTGGCCCAGCTCTGCAGCTCCTCTGGCAATGACAACGACGCTCCTATAAGGGTCAACGATGTCAAGGATCCTTTTGTCCCATCACGGGACCCTAGAAGACTATGCCACGTCTCTTTGCGGCGGTAGTCGCGTCCAGAACGACATGCCATAATATTCACATTTGTTAGAAAGGTATATGTACCAATCAACACAGGGGCAAAGAGTGTTCAGTGTTTACATTTTGTCTCAACAGGTTATGAGCCCGGGTCGCTTTCAGCGCATCAGCACGTTCGTGATGGACTGCTAGTTGGGTGAGTGACCAGAGCCGAGTAGGGTCAGAGCATAAGGCCAGCGCCGAGTAGGGCCAGAGCCGGAGTCAGCACCGTGAAGGGCCTGCGTCGCAAACCACTCGCATTGCTTTGTCTCCCTGCCTCGATTGCGGGGGTGTGTTAGAAAGGTATATGTACCAATCAACGCAGGGGCAAAGTTTGTTCAGTGTTCACATTTTGTCTCAACAACATTGATGATTTCCTAGGTTTGGAGCAAGCCCAGCAACTAAGTCCATAATGGCTTCCTCGTTGAAATCATCATCGTAATCCGAATCCCGGTACGTACATTGACTCTTGCAGTCATATATCAGATCCTTTAAGTGAGGTATTACTTGAATCAGGCTTAAAACAGGGGCCCAAGATAAGTCCTCCTTGGACGCCTTCTTGATGACAGGCTCGTCATAGACTACATAGTAGCGGGATTGACTCGGTGGGCCCAAGTCGGGCAGTATTTCGTTAAGGCCTGTGGACTGCAACCATTCCAGCTCGCTCTCGTCCTCGCTTTTCGGCCTGGGCCGTATGTCCCCTTTGATAGTAATGCACTGGACGTAGCGAGCAGATTCGGCGCGTGAGAGAGCTTCGACGAGGCGATCCATCTCGCTCTTGAGAGTTGCGCGGCAGTGGACGGTAACGTTGATCCGCCGAAAAATCAAGAATGCTGAAGCTTTGTGGCAAGCCTTACTCGCCGAGCTGAAGTTGAATAGGCTAGGCCGGTATGAATTCTCGATACAGTCTGCAATCTGCTGAACTATCTCAATTGGCAAGGAGGAGAAAGGCATTCTAGCCGTACCGTGAGTCGCTGCATATAATAGGATGTGATTGGCAGACTTGGTGGTAGAAATAAGTAAGAGGACTTTGAACAGTTTCGATGCATGATAAGTCTTTGAGTTGTTGGTTCTCGAAATAGATGCGGCGTAGGTGTGAATAAGTGACTAGCGGCCCCACAGTCACGTGGTCAGTGCATGCGACGTATCCAGGGTGGTGCATAGCCAACTTCCTTCTAGACTTCCTGCGCCTCGCCCTTGTAATACTAACAGCAAGACAGGTGTAAATGTCGATCAGGGCAGCCTGGGAGTTCCGAAAAGCCTCATAGTGTCCACAGAACCGGGAATTGTCAACTGAACCAACAATCTCGAATCTGCGATAATCTCCATGTAAGATAATGGCCTTTGACGCGGTACATTTACAGGTATTTAGGTCATACAATCTGTCTTGTTTCTAGAGTATCTCATCACATTCACTCCAATCAACAACCAAGAAAGCATCTTTCAGACAGGAACTGGTTTCCTCTGGGCATTCATTTTCGCTCTCTCGTCACTCATTATCACAATAAATCACGCTCTTTGACGCTATCTATCTCTTTTGTGTACCCTGCATCTCACCTGCGGGCAAGATTCAACACAACTTGTCAACATGGATCCGTTAAGAGAGTCATCATTGCGACCTCGCTTCTTCCCAGGTGACGCGCTGAGCGCGGCCACTGTCGGGGTTAGCACCACCAACTCAATTGTCCACGAGTCGTGACTTGTGTACGAGGCCTCTGCAGTCGAAATCGAGGCCAGAAAGGATAAGAAGGCCAAGCCTACACCCACCAAGGGCAAGCCTGCAAAGCCCACACCCGCAGAGCCCAAGACGACTCCCAAAAAGGACCCCAAGAAGGATCCCAAGACCTGTCCCATCAAGCTCGGCAAAGGGAAGCCCAAGAAGCCCGTGCAGCGCAGGAGCGGCCGCATGACAGTGACCAAGGATTTCGAAAACATTCTGGAAGACAAATTCGTCCTTGTGACCAGCCTCAAGAGCGCCACTTCAGTGAAAATCACCTATCTCAGTGGCTGCACGGCTCTCTTCTTCTGGGACGACACCTTCCGCCCCTCAGCCTACCACACCTAAATCTTCTGCGGTGACGAAAAGACGGAAGCCAAGCTAGCAGCTGAAATCGATCGTGGGCGAGCTTGAGCTGGGTACAAATGGTGTCGCGATCGTGGCTGGCGATAAGAAGAAACAAGACGACGGAAAGGCCGGAATCGAAGCGTACAGCGCGAGTGTTGAAGCCGACTTTAAGATCAAGGTCCTCAATAACAAAAGCAAGATCTACGACGAGTCCAAGACTGTGCAGAAGAAGGCATCGGATCCTCTTATGAGGTTTTCGATTACTGCGAGGGTTGGAGACTCGTCTATGACCCTCAGCCCCGTGCTTGGCCCTGCCCAGGTGGTGTCTCCAAGCAGTGTAAGTAGTCATTTGGCATGCTGAGTCCCCTTTCACAGGCCAATACTGTCGATTACCCGCTTGGTACCTTTTATCAGATACTTCCTAGATACTTCAGGCGCTCAGAGGTATAGCGAGGCGTTTGCACAAGCACGGTGAAGCTTTGTGCGAACTATTGGATTCACGGTGGAGAGACTGCAAAGAGGGAAGAGTTATTGGGCATGTATTTATAGACTAGGAGAATTGTAAAGATCGCTTACACAGAGTCAATCGAATATAAGCTGCTCAATCTTTGCTGCAGGCAAGTCTTCCATCCAGCGTGGCCAACAGGACGTAGTATGGAAATCTACGGTTACGGCTTACTGTAGGTTACAGTAAGTAACGGTGAATGCCTTCAACCGTAGTCGTAACCGTACGTAGCTAGGTAGTCAACCGTAGTACTGTAATGGTTGTGGTGAAGTGTCGTTCTTGGGTCCGTGCACCTCCACATACCAATGGAGGTTGCTGTAATGTAGTAATTGAGCACGTAGTCTTGCGCCAGATCTACAGTAATATTTTCAAGAATTGATATATCTGAATAGTCGCGGGTACTAGAGGTATCAGAATTATTAGTAAGGTCGGATGGGGAACGATAATGGACGCTCCAAAACCTGTTGACATCTATGTACGAAGTCTTCGCACAATCCTTCTCAAAAGTGTACAGATGAGACTTCCAGAGCAGGTCGGATCCAGAACCGCATGGCAGTACCTGGTCGCAGGGTCTCTGATCGCTGCCTCCTTAGAGCCTGCTCCGTTTGCTGCTTTTGCTGCTGCCGGACATGAAAGACCAGCTCTTCTTCTTCTCCTTAGAATTTACTTACGTGTAGAGCTCTTCGAAAGCCCTTCCGGCATCACTGCCTAGTTTTTTCTTGTAGCGTTTGTACACATCCTCTGGAAATAGGAAGACTGAGGAAAAGTCTCGGAACTGATTCAGAGCTCTGGCATCCCCTCCCTTCTCAGACGCCATTTCGAGAACAGTGCGGCCGCCACATTCGAGATTTGTGATATCCGGGTCAGCATTCCTGATAAGTACTTCCAGCGCGTCATACGTTTTACGCTTGATGGCACAATGGATTGGAAACGTGCTGGTACCAGGGCAATGTTGTTTCAATAGGTCTCGGTTGCTGTCCAGTTCGCGTTGCACTGCAGCTGCGTTGTCGGCCTTGATTGCTTCACATAGCATGGATGTTGGAATAACTTCTAGTGCCTGGTGGGAGCGCGGCGTTGAGGGGGTTTCCGACACTATGTAAGAACGTGACGTGATAGGAGCAGCTTGGCTGGGATGAAAGAGCGGTGCGCTGACGGTGGCTGTTCGTATCGGAATATCCCGCATTGTGTGAGAGACAGCATTGTTGGCTTGAGTCGATGCTCTAATCATAGTGCTCAACAACAACGGTGAAGACTGAGGTGTTGGAGGAGGATCGGGTAATGGATTGCCAAATTTTGCTGGCAAAAGTGAAGTCTGTGGTGGGGCAGATACCATGCGGTTGGTATGATCGATTCGTGAGCTTCCAGCCGTGACTGGTGCATGCCTAAAATCTGACCTTAGAGGCTGAGAAGGCACAACAGGGCCGTGCTGTATCTCTCTAGGGGCAAAATTTTGTTGATTTCCGCCGGAAGTAGGAGGATAAAAAGTGGCTTCATGTTGGTGAGCTTCCCCTGAATTGTCTTCGTTTTCCTTCCACTGGATCTGGACCTTCCTCAATCTTTCATGTAGTACAGCTGCTCGCATTCTCTGCTTGTGGTCGATGAGGAGAACGGAGCAAAAGATCAGCTCGAGCCATTGTTGGACGAAAGGCTGCGCTGGGTCACCGTTGTACTGGTCGTATAGCACATTGGACCATGCAATGACTTGTGGGTTTACCGCAGCTTGTAACAGGCCATCGGTACCTGGAATCGGCCCAGTGACTGGACTGAAGTCCCCGAGGTATCTGTACCGATGGTGGTCCACGTCACCATTCTTCCAGGGGTGCGAGTCACTTCGAACGTAGAAAAGGTGTTCGCGGCCCCCTGCGACCAGGAAATTCACCGAAAGTTGACGTGTAAGTTCGTCGACCTCTGTCGGTCCCCCATAGCTGAAGGCCAGTACCATAAGGACAACACATCCGATAGACCAGACATCGCTCCCAAGACCGGCGTGGCTGGACTTTGTCTCCTGGATTTCCGGGGCCTGGTAGACACCTGCTGGTCTTGTCGCGGATGTTGCTGATGAACGTGACCATGCGTTTTGTGTATCACTCCTGTCATGACCGCTTCTTTGCTTCGTCCCAATCCTGCGTGCCAGACCAAAGTCACTGAGCTTGAGAAGCAACACTTTTTGATCCTGCTTAGTAGTGTCCGAGCGACTGGAACTTTCCTCAAACACTAAAATGTTTGCAGGCTTGATGTCAAGATGTACGGTCTTTAGTTTCTCGTGCAAGAATCCAACGGCCTCCACGATGTCTACCAGCTTTCCGAGCAACAACGTTTTCTTTCGATATTTTCGTGCCCATTCTTTGCTGTTAAGAAAGTCTTCCAGACTGAATGTTGCGAGTTCGAAGATGAGGGAGTGGCTGATCGGCCTTTTTGCCTCGTCGAGTATGGTGATGCTGCCCCAGTCGAGCATGATCATGGCATGCGTCATGTTGTGACTTCGAAACCCCTTCAGGATTTCGCGCTCAATCTTGAACTCTTCCGTCGTTCTGGTCATGTCTCGAACATTTGGAATGTCTTTGAATGTCTTGAGAGCCACCACCTTGCTACTGTGTTTGTTTGCAATTTCGAAGTGACCTCCAATGTTCTCCTCCCAATGGTTCTGTGCAATAATCATGTTCGTCAGTGCCGGAAGAGCCGCTCTTGGCATCTGCCTGTGTAGCAATGAACGGCAAACGGTCGTTGGCATTTAGTTCCGCATGCTGGTCTTTCCGAATGTTGACTGGCATGAACATCGGCTTGGTACGTAGAATGTCCCAATGTCGCATCTCGTCGATACCATATTGCTTCAGGTCCGTCTCGGTGAATGGCATAGATTTGTCGGAAGGCGCGTCGGGATCATTAGACTGCACCCATCGCATAAAGATGCTCAGCAGATCTACACGATCCTGGTACAGGAATAATGCTAGCAAAGCTTTTCGTGGAATTTCTGTTGTCGTTTTGACGCAATCGTTGACGACGCTACCGCAAGCCAAAAGAAGACACCCGAATCTTCATCACAATCTCTGACCCAGGAGTGCGACTGCAACGACCCTCTCCCTTTGTGGTAAGACAAGCAGTATGCAAGAGCATAGAAGGAATCACTCTTCAAGACATCCCCACTGCATCGCCAATCAACACTGGCTGGGCAATCACGCCAGCGAGTAAAACAATTAGGGACCGACTTCTGACCCAAGAAAATCAGGAGCTTGTAGTAAAAGCGCTAGGCGGAGATGCAATCAGGATCCCAGAACGCTGGATCAACTACGCTATACAAGGAGTACCTAGCTCTTTCCGGACTCTAGACGGTACTGAACTACCTACTACCACCCAGCTGGTAGAGGAGGAGGTCTGCTCACAAACAGGCAAGCAGCCAGTTAGCTGCAGAACCTCACGACACGGGGCCAACCAGAATGGCCTTACTACCTGGATCATATCATACAAGGAGCCAGTCCGCTCATTCCAGCTCTTTGGCACTAGCCAATTCTCTAAAGAAATCCACAAACACCCTACTATCCAGCGACACAACCCAGGCTGCCAACAATACTGCAACGCCGCCCGCTGCACGCGAGTAGCCCGCTGTGCACACTGTGGGGACCGCACAGATAGACACCAAGGACTCTATGGGGACGACTGTCATCATAAAGCCAAGTGTGTTAACTGCCATGGTCCGCACCCAAGTAGTCACTCCAACTGCCCTGCGGCCCCTCGCCGGGTGCATGGACACATAATTAAGCCCACTAAGACTGAACTAAACGTTATCCGCCGCGCAGGCAGAGCGACATACCAGCATCTCTACAGGACAGTGGAAGAGACCCTTAACCAGGCAACGCCGCAGCATGAGGATACCCCCCTAGAGGCCGCCCAGGAGATACCGGCCCCCCAATCTCCTCCCCGGAGGGAAGCCCCGGAGGAGGATAGCAGGGCAGCTACAACTGGAACAAGCAGCGCCTCTCAAGCATCCTTACCTACTACTGGTAGAGAAAAGCGACCAAGACGGGCTGCTGCAGGCCGTACGAACCTGAATGTAAGGGACATGTCTGCTAACAGTCTGCTCCCACAATCAACCATCTACACTGATCCCTCCACCTTAGAGAAGGAGGACACCAGCATGAGCGACGATCCACCATCTACATGCTAGGACACCCACACGCACCCTCTGCCTACAACAGGCAACAACAGCCTAGCCAGCAGAGAAAGCAGCTCCGCATATGCTGGGCCAACGTCGGCAGGAGCTCTCCTTGCCACATTACAATACTAGAAGTGTCCTTCCAGAAAGGCATGGACGTCGTATGCGTCCAAGAGCCTTTTACTTGTGCTAACTCAAGGACCTCTACCCACCCAGGCTTCAGACACCTCGCACCTATTAGCACCTGGGACGCTCCTAGCGCACTAGGCTCAGCCCGCCCTAGGGTGATGACCTACATCCGCAAAGGGTACCACCTGAAACTCCAGACCAGAGAAAGTCTTAATCACCCAGACCTGCTGTGGGCTGTCGTGAACGGAGTCTCAATACTAAACTGCTACAGACAGCCACTTACCCCTGACGTACTTCAATACGTCACGCACCTTACACCCCCCAACACTGCGTTATAGGAGGGGACTTTAACGTCAGACACGAATCCTTTGAACCCACTGTTTCCGCAGCTAGCGGCGGCATAGAGCTCGCCAGGTGGGCTGCTGCCGCCTCTATGAACTACGTCGGCGTGCCAGGACAGCTAACACACTGTGCTGGACATGTCATTGATCTTACCTTCTCTAACGTCCCATTCGCCCAGTCTGCTGTAGATGCTAGCATGCACAGCGGGTCAGACCACGAGACAATAGTAACCTCTGTCTCTACTTCCACACCCGGTACTCCGCACCTAGACCAGTATCACTACAGAGTCCCAGAGACAAGCCTACCCAAGTTCACTGGGCTAGTAGAGATAGGCGTCCAGAACATCCCAGACCCGCTTAGGGCACAAGATGCAGCACAACTAGACAACTGCGTCACGCTGCTGACAAAGGCAGTTCAGCATTCTATACAAACGGCAGGCAAGCCAGATCGCAAGCAAGGACGCGCTGCGCCGTGGTGGACTAGGGAGTGCAAGACAGCCTACCAAGCCTACAAACACGCTAGACAACACTGCTCTAGCGGCGCCCTGTTAGAAGAAACACGAGCTTTCAAGACAACAGTCCGACAGGCTAAAAGGCAATACTGGAGACATGTTATTAACAATGCTAAGGATGGCAAGGATCTGTTTAAGGTTATCGCCTGGCACAAGCTTACACCAGACCACCAGGACACTCCTCTCATCGTGGATAACAGGACAATATCAGACCCCCTAGAGAAGGCAGAGGCCCTTCGAGAGCAAGTCCTCAACCGGTACACAGCAGAGGATGACCTCAGACACTGCCCAGACCAGGAGAATGCAGATACCCTCCCATGGAGCACACACATCTCACTAGAGGAAACTGAACGAAACACAATAGGGGTCTCTAGCACCTCCCCAGGCACTGACCGCTCTACAGTGCGATTGCTCCGCGCCTGCTGGGCCCAGGTTGGAGAGCTCATACGGAGGATCTTCCAGCGGTGCCTCGAACTCAACCATTTTCCAGCACAATGGAAGCTCGCAGAGGTAGCGATGATACCCAAGGCAGGGAAGACAGATCGGACGTCGCCTCGATCATGGAGACCTATCGCGCTCCTCTCCTGCGTTGGGAAAGGACTTGAAAGAACAGTGGCGAGACGAATAGCTTGGACTGCTATGACCTACAAGATCCTCAGCCCCCAACATGGAGGCGCCCTCCCAAAGCGCTCTGCTGTAGATCTTACTGCAGCGTTTACTCACGACACAGAGGCTGCGTGGGCAAAATGCCAGCATGTCACAATGGTCACCTTAGATGTGCAAGGCGCCTTTGACGCTCTCCTCAAGAACCGCCTGCTGCACCGAATGGCCCAACAGGGATGGCCACAAAGGGCTATCATCTTTGTTAACTCTTTCCTCACTGATCGAAGGGTCCAAGTCCGCCTAGGCCAAGTCACTACCCCTAGCTACCCAGCCGCCTGCGGCACACCGCAGGGCTCACCCCTCTCCCCAGTCCTGTACACACTGTACCTGGCAGAGCTGCTGTCTATGGACACAAAGAGGAGATTCGGATAGGCAGATGACATATGCTTATACCAGGCCTCACACTCCCTAGACGAGAACGTCGAGCTCCTAGCAGCAGACCTACGCCAGATCAGAGCATGGGGCACAGCTAACAAGGTCACCTTTGCCCCGGAAAAACAAGAAATGATCCACCTCACTCGACAAACGAGCAGCTACGCGCCGCCCTGTTTAGTAGATGAGCAGCTTACAATTAATCCAATCTTGCCAAGTGGGTCAAGAACCCAGCCAGCCCTCCGATGGCTAGGGGTCTGGTTCGACCGCAAACTTACCTTTAAGCGGCATGTAGCCACACAAAACGCAAAAGCGGCCAAGGTAGCCTATCACATCCGCAGCCTAGCAAACACGGCCTACGGACCACCAGCCAGCTCCCTCCGCAAGGCCACCATCGCCTGCGTATACCCGTCCCTTCTGTATGGGGCCGAGTGCTGGTACAGAGGCCGTACTAAACCTCCACGCACACTCAAACCTGGCAGACCAGCCGAAGTCAGCACCTATGTCGGGTGGCACATAGCTGTCATGGACAAAACACTGGCTATAGCAGCAAGAGGCATCCTCCCAGTGTGGCGAACAACCCCTACTGCTACTTGTCAACTAGAATGTTCTACTATCGTCACAACTACGTAACACTGCTAATCTAGAATGCTCTAGATACTCTCTACTCCATGTATATAGTTGCTCTCTGTAGCTCTCTTAATCGAACAACCTTCTCTCTCCTCTGGTCCGTTCCAACAGTTATGAGCCCGGTATCCCCGCATTAAGCTGCGATATTCAAACGAGATTGTTCACTCTACACAGTTCACGTTGTTGTATACGTTGTTCTTGTGTCTGGCTGTAGCGTTGAAACGAGCTGTCTCACGCTATCTTTTTGAGATCTATTCTCACGTCTTTTGAGATCTATTCTCACACCCTTTGAGACCTATTCTCGAAGCTCCTCTGCCGCTCAGCAAGGCAGCTTGTTCGCTATTATGGCATCCTCAAGCGCTCTGGACGATCAAGTCGTCAGTCGCGCATCGATCATCCTCGAGAAACAGAGCGATTGGAAGCTCTGGTATTCCATGAAGAAGCAGTTTGCTACCGTCAAAGGCGTGTGGGAGTACTGCGACCCCTCCACTACGAAGCAGCCTCCATCTATCGACGATGAGCCTTTGGACACTGCTTCAGACAGTGCGTGGAGGAGATGGGAGATCAAGACGAATGCTCAGAGGGCTACTCTGAAGGCTATCGGCGAGGTCAACCTTGAGATCATGAGGACAGTAGCTCGATCGAAGCTACACCTCATCGCCGACCTTGATCTGGACGTACGATTACGTCTCAAAACACTCCAGGATCACTTCCGGATCACCAATCAACAGCAAATTCTGGCGCTTTCTTCCCAGTACGCTGCTGTTCAGCAGAAGCGAAAAAATCAGAACGTGGACACATGGCTGAACGAATATTCTCGAATTACGTCTCTCTGCCGATCAGAGGACATGGCTAAGATGAAAGGAACACGTCCACAGTGGGCCTTCATACAAGCTGTAGAAGCCCAAGGAGATGCCGACTGGTCTAACCAGCACTTAACTCTGATGATCGGCTGTGAGGAGGACGAGAAGACTCCTCCAACACTTGAAGCTTTGATCAATCGATACCGCCGATGGATCGCGACGAAGCGTACCCACACGAAGGCTCTTGGCAGCTTTGCAGCCCAGAACGGTACGCAGGCTACCCTAGCTATCACCGACGCGAGGCCAATTGACCGTTCGAAATGCGTTTGCGGCCGCCATTACAACGCCTTAGAGTGCTACACTCTGAACACGACGGCAGAAGGCCGTCCTGAGGGTTACCAACCAAGCCAAATGACTATTCGTATGATTCGTACGGCTTTTAAGGATCGCGAGCTCTTGAAAAAGATTAAGAAGCTCTACAAAGACAACAACGTCCGATGGACGTTTGATACAGCGCAAAACCACGATCGATCCGAGAAGGCATCCGAGAATAGGGCCGACAGCCCCACCTCAGCATCCGGAGGCCGCCGACCTCATGCCGACCGAATCGACGACAACGATTCGAACAGAGACTATTACGCAAACACTGCGTTTCACTTGGCTCAGATCAAAGCACCGAAAGGTGATACTCTGCTTGACAGATGGATCGTGGATCCTGGTTCTAACGTCCATATCTGTAATACGACCTATTTCAACTGGCGTAAGACGTCTGATGCTAGACCTACCGACGTCATCTTCGCAGGCGCAACTGGCTATCAGGTTGCTGCCTGGGGGGAGGTGATCGTCTGCGTCAATCGAGGCAATCAGAAGAAGGATATACTCCTGACGCATGTCGCGTACGTACCAGGTTTTCTCACGAACCTCTTCGCCCTTGGACGCTGCCGACGCTCAGGCATCCATTTCGATTCAGGGCGCAACATCCTCTACAAAGAAAGGATCTCTAATGTTGTAGCCAACCTTAACTATAGCCATGGTCACTGGCTGCTCGATGCAAAGGAGGCTGATCGCCCTCCTCGCCATGAGCTTCTGAGCATGGCTGCAAGATCGAGCCAGGAGAAGTCTCCTCAAACTGTCACCGCAATGCGAGCGCATCAACTGCTTGGACACCCAAGCTATCAGGCACTTGAGCACCTTCAAGATGCAACTACGGGCCTTAAGATAGGCACACACGGAAAAGGAGATCCATGGACAGACGATTGTGTATCGTGTATTCAAGGCAAAATGAAAGAAGATGTCAGCCGCCGTCCTCGTACGGATCAAGCCTGTCGACCGTTCTATCGTATCTCTATCGACATCATCCAACTACAGGAGCGTGGAGATGTCTGTTACAACGGCGACGTATGGGCATTACATGCAGTGTGTGAGTACACGAAGCTCCATGAGATCTGTACACTCAGGAATCGACACAAGGCTACGGTCGTTCCTGCTATCATTCGACTCGTCAACAAGATTGGACGGGTATACGGCTACCAGGTAGCTATAGTCTTCATGGACGGAGACGTTGGCTATGGCAGAGCTGAGGCACACCTCGGCTCCTCTGCTCAAGAAGAGCTAGCATCAGCAGGTATCAAGGTAGAGATGAGATCTCCTGATACTCCGGCACAGCTGGGGGGTGCGGAGAGAGCTGGAGCTGTGATCGTTACAGTCGCCAGAGTTATCCGTATCTATGCTGGTTTACCCAAGGCACTGGCTAATGAGCTAGTCTGTACTGCGGCCAGGCTCCTCAACGTCACTCCAACGAAAGCTCTTGGATGGCGTACGCCACAGGAGATGGTCACTGGCATCCGGCCAGACCTCTCACGACTCCACGTCATCGGAAGCCGTGGATTCTTGCTTAACAAGCACCTCCCAAGAGGAGACAAGCTGGAGCAGCGCACCCTTGAAGGGTTTCTCGTTGGTTACGACGCTTCAAACATCTATCGAGTATGGCTACCTCACTCAAATCGCGTTATTCGCGTACGAGACGTACGCTTCATTGATGAGCTTTACAAAGAAAAGCCATCAACACCACCCGTGGAGTCTCGGATCATTGAGACTGTCCACATTCCTGAGGAGGAATACGATGGAGACACTATCGTTGTGGCTCAGCCTATACGGCAACGACAGGAAGCAGCAACTACACCTGTCCACATTTCTGAGAAGGAGTACAACGGCGACACTGTTGCAGAGTCTCAGAGGCCTGTTCGCCAACTCCTCTCTCCTTCTCCTACTCCCACTCTCGAAGGACAAGATCGAAGTCCTTCTCCTGATCCAGTTGAACAACAACTACTGCAGGAGTCCTCTGCTCTGATGGACTCTCCGCACAGAACACCTGGGGGGTGGAACGACTATGAGACCGAAAACGACGCTGAGACCTACATACCAGATCGACGGCAGAACAATGCTCCGCAACGACGAGACCCGAATCTCTCGCAGGACAACATCATCACTGGCAGACGACGTCGCCAGGCTAATTTCATTGAATCAGCTCCTAATCTTTCCAAGTACTTTGCTTTTGCTGCTACGATCGCTCAAGCAAATGAGGCTACATCAACTGCCTCACAATCAAGGATCAACCATGATCCTACTCGTATTCATCGCGATGATCTTCCTCCTCCACCACGTCACTGGAGAGAGCTGAAACGTCACGCTCACGGAAAGCAATTCGAAGCTGCTGCTGTAGTAGAATTCGATAGCTGCTGGAAGAAGGCCACCTTTGCCAAGCCAGACATTACAGCAGACAAGGCAGAGGCTGTACCTCTTATGTGGGTATTCACCTACAAGTTCGATGAAGATGGATATCTTCTCAAATACAAGGCTCGACTTGTCGTACGAGGAGATCTGCAGGATCAGTACGGCGATACTTACGCAGCCACTCTTGCTGCTCGCCTATTTCGAGCTCTTATGGCCCTTGCGTGTGCTTTAAACCTCAAGGCAATGCAATACGATGTGCCAAACGCGTTCCTTAACGCCACAATTGATCGTGCTCTCCATGTACGAACTCCAGACGGATTCCAGGACCAATACGGTCAAATTCTCCGACTCTTGCGCGCCTTGTATGGCCTGAAAGAAGCTCCACGCTTGTGGGCTCTACATTTCCAAGCTTCACTGCGAAAGCTTGGCTTACATTCCGTTCAAGGCTTCCCATGCCTTTGGATGAACGACAGGGTCATCCTCTTCTTCTACGTGGACGATATCATCATCCTCTATCACCCTAACTACCAAGAGGATTTCGAGAAGTTCGAACGATAGCTTATTAAGCTCTATAACCTACGTCAAATGGGCGATGTCAAATGGTTCCTCGGTATCCGAGTTGAGCGCGTCCTTGCCAGCCGCCAGCTCTACCTAGTCCAGGATGCATTCATCAACAAGGTCTGCACTGAGTTTGACCTTATCCGCTCTGATGGCAAATACCCATCAACGCCTCTCTTATCCACTTCAAGGCTGTTACCCTACGATGGAGTGTCCAAACCATCGAATACAAAGACCTATCAACGTCTTGTAGGCAATCTGGCCTACATCGAGGTCATGACGCGACCCGACGTCGCGCATGCTCACTCGGTCCTTGCAAGGTTTCTCACGAACCCAGGACCAATCCACCTCTCTGAAATCAAGCATGTATGGCAATACCTGTACGGTACTCGATACCTAGCCATCAGTGCTCGAGGGGGTGAGCCTACTCAGACCTATGCCACCAAAATCGACTCATCAACTCCTACCTTCTTTGGTGCTGCTGATGCATCATTTGGAGACGACGAAGAGACTCGTCGGTCGTCTGCTGGATACGTCTTTATGCTTTACGGCATGCCTATCGACTGGAAGGCTACTGTACTCCGATCAGTTACTCGCTCAACCACTGAAGCAGAACTCTACGCTCTCTCTGCTGCTGGAGTCGAATCACAATACTGGGATCGATTCTGCCGCAACATAGGCTTCACGCTTCATACCAAGAAGGCTCTTTGGTGTGATAACGCTCAGACTGTACGCCTCGTGGAAGGCAACGCAGATCGTATTCAAACAAAGCTTCGCCACGTTGACATTCATCAGATGTGGCTCCGTCAGGAGGTTGAAGCTGGAAGGATCACTGTTGAGTGGAAGCCTACTGCTGAGATGCCTGCTGACGGCTTCACTAAGCTGCTTCCTCGACAGAAACACGAGAACTTCATTCGCCAGCTTGGCCTGAAGGACATTCATCATCTTATTGTCAAAGACGTGCCATGTCCTGTCCCTTCACCTATGGCCTAGCCTGTATGCCTTTTGGTATTTCTGTCTTTCACTTTGGTTTTGAGGTATCCATCAAATATGGGAACCTCAAGGGGGTGTGTCAGCCCTCAGGGGGTGTGTCAACTAGAATGTTCTACTATCGTCACAACTACGTAACACTGCTAATCTAGAATGCTCTAGATACTCTCTACTCTATGTATATAGTTGCTCTCTGTAGCTCTCTTAATCGAACAACCTTCTCTCTCCTCTGGTCCGTTCCAACATATGATACGCTGAGTTTTGGAGGTTGCACACAAATGCCACCAGGCGCCCACGGATCGAGTGATATGACTGGCCGGGAGCGATGGTCACGTCTTGGCCGAGCAGATTTTCGAGGTCTGCGACGGCTGCGTTGCAGTATTTGCGGTTCACGAGGTAGCCGCAACCGCAGCAGACGTTGTTCTCACGTTCTGTCAAGTCGATCTCGGAGTCAGCGACGGGTAGGATCCTGGATGCGAGCTTTGTTGCAGCACTGATGGTCTCGTAAATATGGGATGACTTGACCTTTGCTTAAGCAGAGGCCGGAGCAGCGATTGGCGTTGTAATGAGGGCGAAGAGAGCGGCGATGCATGCGCATACTCAGAAATTGGGAGACGTCACTTATGCAATTGCGCTGTCCATTATGCAACGCAAGCAGAATTGAGATTGATTGGAGAAACTATTTACATCATGCTCATCTTGGCTTCGCCTCTCACGAGGTTACTGAACCCCAGTACCACGGCAAGGTGTGAGCATATCACTGGGGAGGGCGAACCCCCCGAAGGAAGAACGCCCCCACTACCTGGACGTAGTATCATCAATCCAAGTCAAGGAATGGATTGGGAGTTGCCTGTATCCGTTCTCTTGCCAGGACTATGGCTTGAGCCTCCAAGAAAACCTGAAGGGAGAAAAGCCGAAGCCCTCTCTGGATCCGCGGGTCACCCTTGGTCATCTTCCGGAGTTCGGCCAAGATCTCGAGAAGCACAGGAGTTGTTGCTGGCGCCTGTGGATCCGTCATCAATCCCATGACAGCTTCGCGAGCCTCACGAGCTTCACTGGCCAGTGCCTGGAAGTCGGTCCTCAACCCACGAAGTGTCCGCAGCGTCTCGGCACGAGACTACCCAGGCGCGGTCACTGCCATCATCAACGCTACGACGTCGCCCTGTACTACCTGGAGGCTTGCTGACTGATCTCGTATGGTCCAAAGGACCGCCACGATCTCGTCCAGCAAAGGTGTAATAGAGTCGCGTCTGCCAAACGCGAGAAAAACGGCAAGAGAGAAAGAGAAGATGAAAAGGGCACCGACCAGCGTCCAGGCTGACAGGAACCAGAATGTGAAGGGCTCATGCATGATGGTCGGAACAGAAGCGAAATTTGGTACGGGTTCAGAGAAAAAAGTACCAGGTGACAGTCCTGAGGAGAAAAGAAGAAGATAGCAGACGAAGGGACGGGCGATACCTTTGAGGTGGTAGCCTGGGACTGCACTTGCGCTTCCTGCTATCGTATGATCTGTTTGACGGCAGGAAAGCGTGTCTAAGTTGGCAGGCAGGTACAATTGAGCTCAGACACGGGAAACTGCGAAACAGGAAACTGCGAAGTTTCAAAGTACACACTCGTCTTCAAGAAGTCATGGCATGTGAAAGAATGGTGAAGAAGAATAGGAACTGGCGAATCCCAGTGTAAGTAGCTTTCTACGAGCCAGAAGTACGCGGATGCTATTACATTGACAAGCGCGCGATGTGTTTCACAATCACCATCATATGGCTCTCCGCTATGCGCCATCAGATCCCGCCAGCCTCATTCCATTGGTCTCTAATACTTCCAGGTCTGTGATCTGGCGAATACGCTGATCTGAGTTCTGCAGCCGGATCGCGCGTTGAAATAGTACGCCAATGCCAATTAAATGGCGTGCGACAGTCACCCAGCCCGCGATGGACGATCACCTCGATGTTGTATCCCTTCCTTGCACCTTGCCAGACTATGTTGATGCTATAGTCTGTCAGACAAAAGGTACAGGATCCAAACGCAGGACCACAAGCCAGAAATTGGCTTGGTGTGTTTCCTTTCTTAGCGAGCCCGGGAAGCTGAATGGGAACGGAATTAGGACATCCTTGCGAAAGAGTGAGATGTTCGCAGACTGAGTGTCCATAAGAGTCGATGTGGCTTCTGAGTACCAACTCGCCTCGCAGATGCGTCATGGATATAACTGATAGTACCAGAAATTGGTCAGTGAAGATGCGTGCATGCTGGGATACCGACCTTACGACTCCATCCAAGTAACTGTAGGATCGGGCTCGTTCATTGAGTACGTGAAGAGGCAAGCCGTGTTTGGATCCGTAGAAACGTCGGTTCATGACCAAGCGCGCGTAATAGTAAGGGATGTGGCAGGTGAGTGGGATGTAGAGGTGCTTGTCTAGGCTTCGTTTGCATGGTAGACGTTCTTCGTACCACGGAGCGATGGATCTACTCCAGCGTCCATGCCAGCGATGCAGCTTTACACAATGATGACAGTAATAGAGGAATGGAATGTCTTTCTCGAGCAATAGCAACAGCTTTTCTTTCTCTGCCAATTGCAGGGGCAGACTGCGTCGTTCCCAGAGACCGTGGAGACTCTGGCAGGTCAACGCAAGAGATACCAGGGCGCATTCGTTGAGATGTGTTGCGATCATCAGGATGATCTCCAGGGGAAGATTGAGGGCACACAGATTTTATGGAGCGCGCATCTGCCTGAAAGGTCTTGCCAAGCGGCCAATGGCTTCCTGGGCGACCGTCGCCACTACCATAGCTGGGTTCACAAGGCGGACGTGGGGTACGGCGTTCGGAGTAAGGAGTAGGACTAGTAACGTGCCCGTGCGCAGTGTGCCCGGATTCACAGTGTGCCCCGCAGAACACCACATGCCCAATCTAAAAATGAGGCTGTACAGCGCCACGCAATAGCTTAATATTGATAGAAATATAGTTTTGTAGTAATTAGATGCTTGCAATCAACTTGTACTATCTATATTTTTGTGGGAGATTGACGTTGCGGCCACGTGATGTGACTTTGGCTGGAGTAGCAGATAGCTCATCTTCAGCTTGAACACCAGCATGAGCAGCGCCAGCGCGTTTTTGACGCTTGTTACTTGGTAAGACTACTCGTGAGCCTTTACGCTTGCGTTGTTGAGCTTGTTGGATAGATTTTTTTTGGTGTTGAGCTTCAACTTTGCGCGCGCGTTCAGCTGCTTTCTCAGCTCTCTCCTGCTCCCTGACGTCCTTGAGCCTCTGCCTTTCCACACGCTTCTCCTCGAGCTCAACTTGACGCTGCAGTTGAGCCTCCTCGCGCTGCTTTTTGGCCCGTGCTTTTTGGAGTTTCTCCTCCATCTCATCTCGCTCCCGTACTACTTCTCTAGCTCGAGCTTCACGCAGCTTGCGAGGAGACCAGTGGACGGCGCCACCGTGATACTCCTGGCGCTGTTGAAGGTCAAGAGCTTTGCCCTTCTTCTTGTGCTTCTTTTTGTGTTGAAGAGCCTCCTTTAAGCCCTCATTCTCATGCTTTAAAAGCTCATTCTGCACAGAGAGATGGTGAACGCTTGAACGCAGCTTTTTTGACTCAGTCTGTTCGGTATCCTTTACAACAGCTCGAACTAATCGATCCATCTTTCTCCAATCATTGTCAGAGAGCCCTGATGATGAGCTTCTCTCAGCTTCTGGCGTGCTGGCAAATCTACGAAGGATAACGTTGGCATCCATCGGCCAGATCCCAGTAGCTTCGAAGGCCTTCAATACGAGGCTCTCCGTGAAGGAGGATATCCAGGCGCTCCAGAAGAGTGGGAAAAAGTCCCCTTTCTTGATTGGAATAAGGCCTTGAGCCTTGTGGAGATGGTTGGTGAGCTCGTTGGAGTAGGCTTGAGAGACTGGCTTGAACAGCACTACATCGAGCGGCTGGAGCGTGTGAGTTGAATGGGGTGGAAGGACCATGAGAAGGATCCTGTGGCGATCACAGTAGTCGATAAACTCCATCGTGACATGAGATCCATGGCCATCAAGGATAAGTAATCTCCATCTACGATCAAACACCTGCTCAAGCCAAGCTAGGCCTATGTTATCGTTTGACCAGCCTGTTGGAGATGATGAGACAAAGACCTCATGTTCTCCTGCCTTGATATCCTCTACCCAACTTGATTGTATAGCTCGTTTTGCAGCTGCGTATATGAGGCTTGGAGGCAGCGAGCTCCCATCGGCGCAACAGCAGGCTAGGAGTGTCAGAAACTCGCGTGATCCATCCTGGAGAGATGCTCGAACCTCTTTCTTCTCCCATTGACGCCTGCTGAATATTCTCTTGCTTCTGCCTATCAAGCCAATCAAGAAGCCCTTCTCATCCATATTGTATATATCTCGAGCCTCAAGGTGATATTCAGTGATGTTTTGATGCAGTAGCTCCAAGTAGAGACGGTATTTTGACTCAGAATCAGCCAGGTGGCGCGTACGATCCATGGCGGTGGTCCACTTTGAGATGAGATGGATCTCGTGCCGGTTGATGAAGCGAGTAACCCAGCTCTCGCTGAGCTGCTGACGGGCTACTTCTGATGAGAAATTCCTGATCATCTCCCTCGTAGGAGGTAGGCCTTGCTTAGTAAGCTTAGTGATATATCGTACAAGCTCTAACTCCTGTTCTGGGTTGAGAGCTTGCCTGCTGGCATGCCCAGCATCCCTAGGCCCTGTCACGCCTCTCCATCGCCGCCCCAGAGTTGACGGGTCAACGCCATGCTTTTCAGCAATTTCCTTCAATGTAAATTGTTCTTCTGAACCTCGCGATTTTAGATGCTCGATCGCCTCATCAATCGGAGCCATGGTCGTGGAGTTATCGCGCGTTGGAGTTGTGGTGTTGAGACGCGCGTTGGTGTTCTGCGGGGCACACTGTGAATCCGGGCACACTGCGCACGGGCACGTTAACGGCAACGCCATTTCGATGCGCAGGTGTGGCGAGGCGAGTACGCAGAGGCGGACTCTTGCCGTGTGGCTACCGCACTGCGAAGGCCAGGTGCAAGTTGTTGGCTGAGTAGGATGTTTGCTTACTATGGTGGCCCCCAGAAGTTTTTGACCGCCACCTCATAGGTTTGCCACCCCCATTACCGATAGAATACTCTGAGTGTAGCGCAAGTCTTGGGTCCTAGCCTGGTCTTGGCGCGCAGGACAATGCATCGCAAGAGTTGTTAGTGCTCGGCTTTACTCTGCGACACATGCCGGTGCTGATGTTTCCCGTCACACTGCTCGAGACAAACCTTGGTTGTCTTTGCTGCGTGTTTGTTGTGGTGATTGTGTCAAGACCCGAACAAAGCCACTGAGACATTGGCACTCCCCTCCGGAGCAGATGCCAGCAGTGGATTCACCTGCGAAGACCATGACGGCAGTCATCCACTACAATATGTCGAGCTGGGGCGATTGTCTGAGATAGAGTGTCTTGAAACGCAAGTAGCTTGTGTAGTGCCAAGCGGCGATTGTTTGTCGTGGGGAAACGGCGAAGTAAAGACACCAAGACAACCGCCGTTGAGACCTGTGGAGCAAAATCAACAGATATAGTTCGCAGGTGCGGTGCCGGAGGTGCAGTCCTAGTGCAGTGACAATACACAGCGACAGATCTCATTGTAGCTTCGCAGAAATCGTGAAGTCTGGTGTGCAAAAAGACTGGTCGCCGACGCGTCGAGGAAATAGGGCCGGCCGTTCGCGTCAAGATCGCGGTTGATCACCCTCATTTCCTCTCCTTCACGATCCTCTCCGCTTTTCATCTCCCACCAGCTGCATCGGCGTGTCAAGACCTTGCCGCCCGCCCCTCTGTTCAGGATCTGATTGCCGGAGGATCCTCGCCGGGCATAAACGGTCCCCCATCTGATTCGACATCGGGCATCAGCTCCCCCTCCGGTCAGTGCACGCGGCCTGCGACCGTGCGGCGCATCAGAAAGTCCCCCACTTGCAGCGACGCCTAGAGCAACACTGCATATTTGCGTGCATTTCGCTACTCGCAGTGCTACCGCCGCCCCCGCCCTTTGCTTGCCATGCCGCTCCCACTCCACGCCGCGCCCGAGCAGCACAGGAAGAAGAGACAGTTCCAGCCGTCCATAACGAGCTACTTCCACACACAGCACGACGACTCCGACAACGACTCCTCTGACGCCGACGCCGACGACTACCAGCGCGGCGGCCCCCGGCTGCGGAGCATACCAAAGCCCACTCCACACCACTCAACCCTCGCGCCCCAGGTCCCCGACCACGTGCAATCGAGCCTGCTCAGCGTCGGCATGCGCGTCCGCAAATCCGTGCCCGAGGGCTACAAGACGCCCAAGACCGTCCCTTCCCTGCCAACCACAGGCACAAGCACAAGCACATACTCGCAAACACCGCTACGGAAACCGCACGCCGCCTTCTCGACCCCCGCGCTCGAAGCCATGAAGATCCCCATCGACACGCTCGCCTCCACGCTCACGCACCAGCGCGAACTGCTTCCCTTCTGCGGCCTGAACAAGATCGGCGGGTACGCCGAGCAACCAACAACAAACCCTTTCCTCTCCAGCGGCGCGCCCAGCGCCTTCCCACTGCCCGCACAGGCCTTCTCGCAGCCCTTCTCGAGCCAGGACTCAGGGTACGGGACGGACGCAACGCGCCTGGCGCCGGGGAAACGGGGTTGGAGCGACGACACCTCACCGCCGCGTCTGCGTCTCGGCGGGGGCGATTTCGTCTTCAACATCCCGCTGAAGATCACGGGCGAGGAGGACGTGCCCGTCAGCCCGCTGTCCGAGTCCCCCCCGCCACCCACGCGCCAGATCGCGCAGCCCAAGTCCCGCCGACTGGCGCGGCTGGCGGCGCGCGATGCCGACGTCGACATGGACTGTGAGAGCGGCATGCATGAGGGCAGGCTGGCGGCTGGGCATGCGAGTGACTTTGAGGATGCGGATTTCTTGCATGGACATGAGGTGGCCATGGGTGGTGTGTGAGGAGGGCTAGCACAAACACTTGTTCGATATTGGGTCAGATTGGCATTAGCGATATCAGCGCGTGTTGCGTTGGTCATGTGGGTTTCGGTTCGCGGCATTGGGTAAAAGGCGCTTGGGGTTTTTGTTTCGTCTGGTCTGGTCTGGATTAATGATTGTGGTTCTAGCATGTTTGGTGAATACCCTCGGTTTAGTATGGATGTTGGGATAATGAGTATACAAGCCATGTAATGTACGATGATTCTGCTACGGCTCGACTTGAAACTATGCTTTTTCAGCCTGTGCGGACTTTGATGACCTTGTATCGCGTGGTGCGCTTGTGAAGCGCCACTTACTCCACGAAGGTGAGGTTTGCGCTGCTAAACATCCTCTCTGGCCTCGTCGACGCCTTCCTCGACTGTCACTTCGCGCTGATCATTTTCTCGCGCAGCCTCAGTTTGAGCTTCCTCTCCATCCTCGCGCTCTGCATCAGCCTTCTGCTTCTCCTCGACTTGCTTCGCTAGCCATCTCTCTTTCTGATACTTAATCTTCTCTGCCTGCTTGCGTCCTCTGCGGTCTGCTCGGCCTGCTTCTATTACTGCTTCCGGTGTCGCTTGCGGACCTGGACACTGTCACCACTGCTCTTGTCTTCGTCCTCGGCATCATCGCCTCCGCTGTCTTTGTTAGTCTTTATTTTGATGGTCACTGCGATCGCCAAATTCACCTCGACGTCGCTTATGCCGGTTTATTCCTTATGTCCATCTTCGAGGGTATGTTTTAGGACGGTGCGCATGCGAGCTGATAGATCTTCGATGACAGATGTGTATGTCGGCCTGGTGTTATGAAAGAATCGCATCAGCATTCCATCTGGTGGGTACTTTGGTAGGTTTGGTTGCGTCTGTGGCATAGTTACGAGTAGCTTCGGGATTGGCAGCGATGTCCGTAGCAGTGAGTGTACGGGGGTTATAGACTGCAAAATTTGTCAGTGGTATTGATGTTCTAGAAAAACATCATGCCCATGATGGTATGTGTCTCTTGAGAGTGATCGACATTACCAGGTGCAACCCGGCGAGGCGCATGAGCTTGCAAGGCATATATACCAGAGGTGGGTTGGCGGGCTGTCAAGTGTTTGGGCCGCTGTGCTGGAAAGACAGAATAAGCTGAGGCAACTTGCCCGTGAGACTGGCTGAGAGCAAGACGATGGTGAGGAAACTATCGAGGCCGGCCGCCGAACTTGCTGCTTGGAACGGGAGACTGGCTGAAGAATGGAAACTATATCAGGCTCGCAAAACGTCTGTGACCTCTTCAAGGAGGCGAGGACTAGAAACAGTGACGGAGACTTTGACCGAAAGAGTTTGCCTCACGGTTTGTCTTATACCTTATAGCCATATTCAAGGATCCTCTTGCATAGTGAGCTGGCCTTGTTATTTTCATCGGACCTGCTCGATCTCATGAATTGTCACCTGTCCTTCGATTTGTTGCGTGAGGCGTACACATCTGCCCGAGGCTCACGGCTATCCACCATCCGGACGTGTGCAAATTACGGCGCCATTGTGCCTGAGATCGCAGAATATGTATAAAGTAGACACCGACACGCAGCATTGTGTAGCTGCCAAGAGAGTGACATAGGCGATTGATCGTATTGTGTTTGAGGTCTTGGACGAGACGGTACTGAAACTCAAGAGACAATACTCCGCAGCCAAAAGGCTGGCCTCGCAATTGGGATGCAGCAGAAGCGTCAATATGGAGAACACCTTGTGGACGCTGCCTGTTGCGTGGCGATGCCCTGGAAGTGAATTTAATAAGTCAAAGCAGCACGAGCTATTAGCTTTCAAGACGAAGAAGCATGGTGGGGTGACCTGAGGTTCAGAAACTGCACCACAGATGTAGGTAATACCTCAACGCTTTCAGCAGGAAGTAGGGTGTTTGTCACTTGCACTTTTGTCGTATTGTGGTGTTTGTGGAGCTGCGCGTCATCGTGCCTTCTTCGACTATTGAACGTGGGCTCATGCGGGGCAACTGCCAAAACGTCAGAACTTCACCGCAGCGCCCACCTACATGCATGTCGTCTGACAAGCCTACCAATCTCGATACAGTAACAGTCGCCACCGCTGTTTGACTATTGTTGCATTGCTGCCAGCCGCAGTCCCGACTCGACCTTCGCCGTCGCCATGCACGAGATTGTCACCCTCCAGTTCGGTTCACAGAGCAACCATCTTGGCACACACTTTTGGAACACGCAGGTAAGCTCACCCCATGACACATTGAACAGCTTGCATCTAGTCCGCGTGCAGTTGTGGGGCTTTTGTTTAGTCTAGGTGTATGCGCGTCTGTGGGGAGGCCGCGTACTCAGTTTGCTTCGTCATGGCCCTATACGAGCCCGCCTCCTTCCAATATTAGAATCAACCGACCCTGCTCAGCTACACAGTATTTCTCTGAAGATTTGCTAATCTGAAATCTATTCAGGAATCCTACTTTACTTATCCGCCTGAACCTGAATCTGTTATCAACCATGACATTCACTTTCGAGCTGGCCTGGCTCCGGATGGCTCCGACACATTCACTCCTAGGGCGCTCATCTACGACCTCAAGGGTGCCTTCGGGAGTATGAGAAAGACTAACGCTCTGTACGAAGCCGAAGATGACAGAAACATATTGGATCAGACTGGAGTATGGCCGTTGAAACCTATCGTTCAGCGAGCTCAGCCAATCCCACAATCTACCTATCAGCAACACCTGGATGCAGGCTTGGAACCACCCCAGTTGAGCACCTCTACCGTCAAATACTGGTCTGACTATAGTCGGGTCTACTACCACCCCAAATCCATCTTGCAGCTGTCCGAATTCGACGTGAACGACAAGCTCATGCCGTTCGAGAATTGGGACGTGGGCATGGAGCTGTTCGAAAAGCTCGAAAGAGAAGCGGATCTGGTTGACAGGGACCTTAGACCTTTTGTTGAAGAGTGCGATGGCCTCCAAGGTCTACAGATCATGACTGGTGTCGATGACGCATGGGGTGGATGGGCATCAGGTTGGATCGAGCGATTGAGAGATGAGTATGGAAAGCTCAGCATCTGGACTTGGGGCCTGGGTGATCAAGGTGGAAACACCACAGTACCGAGGGCAAGTCGTTACCGTGCTCACTGTAAGGGTCAACTCTGACAACGCATAGGAGAAGCGCCTGCAACAGATTGTGAACTCGTCACGATCGCTTCAGCCCCTCGCTGAACAGTCTTCAGTATACATACCGATGTCCAACCGTCCAGCCAAGGTTCCGAAATACCTTTCCCTTGATGCAACATCGACATGGCACGTGAGTGCCCTACAAGCTATAGGTTTGGAAAGCATGACAATTTCATCTCGGTTGAAGAACCCAAATAGCCAACATGGAACCCTACAAGACATTGAGGATACGATCAACAGTACCGGGAAGCGAAGGATAGCCAAGTTCGAGATGAGCATCGCTGATCCAGACGTCCTGTCTGAGAAGTTGACGGAAGAATCCGTCAGAGCTGAGAAGGCAGGATCCACAACCTCACGGCGCATGAGTGAGAGCGAAACCCAACTGGCCCGCTTCGACATCGATGCATTCTCCAAGGACTACAGGCTCGCGTCCAGCAGAGCGAGCAAGAAAGAGCATGTTTTCGCAAGAGCCGAAGCTTGTCGTGGAGCGTGGGGCTTGTCAAAAAATGCTGGTCGCGATCCTCGCGACAGGTACGGTGATGGACCAGGAGTACAAAGGTATGTTCCGCTTCTCCACGTGGTTCGGATGTGCACTATTCCATGATTCAAATGGTCATGCCACCCATCTGGCCGTCTGCCGTCTTGCTGAGCAATACGGCGTCAACTGCGAGCTAATGATTGAATCACGAAAAGCACTAACAACTTCCAGGTACACTGCGCCCTTGCTATTCCCGATACTCGACAGCTTCCCATCCATTTTTGACGTGGGATCCGGCCACACGGAGAAACTTGCTGTGCACGCTGGACTCACTACAAGCACAGCTGTGGCGGAGCAAGTACGAGCAATTGAGCAGATCGTGAAGCGCTTGGTGGCGGTTGACGAGAGAGAAGCGCTTTGCAACGGTCTGCAAGTAATTGCTGAGGAATACGATGAAGGATGGGACGGCGACCTCACTGACAGCGATGACGATGAATAATCAATCACAACAGGGCTCTCATCTCGACGGCCGCCATGTCACCGTTGGGGACACAAGCCACTTGGGCAGCCTGGCTTCACTCTTGTCATCTGGCTGATCCTGCGCTGTCAGCAACACGAGATGGCTTCCCGTTGTCGGCCAATCTCAGCAAGCTCTAACCTCGAAGACACAACAACCCCGGCGGATCCATGCACAATCTCACGCTATCGATAACGGATACGCACCGAAGTGGCACTCCCAATACCTACTTGCTCCACTGCATTGCATCATGATGCAGAGACGCGAATCAGGCCTCCCACCGGTGCTTCCATGCAAAGTTTCCTACGCGCAGGAAAATTTGGAACGAAGGGTCAGAGGGTGCAATGCAATGAAGTCCTTCAGAGATGCTCGTTCACCTATTGGGTGATCGATATTGAGAGTCGCAATACATGCATGAGTTCCTTAGCAATTGGACACGTCACGACGAATGACTATGGACTCATTTTGGGGGGTTATGATGAGGTGATCGAAATCACGTACAGAGTAATGGACGACAGCGTGGGAGCGCTAGCTTCCCCAGCAAACTTTCGAGTCAAAAAAAGCACCCCGCATCGCACCAGCGGACGGGATTTACCTTCTTCCAAGTTTTCGAGTCAACATCACTTTGTTGTCTCGAAGCTTCCAGGACGACATGGTCGTGCAGTCTGATTGGCAGGTTGAGGGGAAAGCCATTGCAGTCTAGGAATCAAGCGTAAGTTTCGTGCCACTGCAGCCTCCCCAACAGAACGCTTCTGCAGGTCCTGCGCAGGAAACCAGGCACAAACGCACCGACGCGCGTTCGAGTTTGCGAACGCAAGGCAAAATTCTTCATCGCATCTGCAGGTCGCATTGTCTTATTGCTGGTGATTTCATGATTTTCACGGGCGTAAGACGATGCGGGCAAGAGCGTGATCGTATCCATGCCAACCTCCTGCCAGGATGCCGCATGGCACAGAACCTCCCGAGCTTTTCGATATTGATGCCTGCCAGCGATCGGCCGGGTCAATCAGAGGCTTGCGCCGCAGGTAACGGCTATCCGCCATCCAAGCAGCGCTGCTGCCCCGCCAACGCGATAGTAACCAGCCCGCGCATGCGCCCTCGCCTCTAGTCCCTCAGCGAAACCTCTATGACTAGGAGGCTTTTTGCTTTGGCACACTTGACCAAAGGAGCCTTGCGAAGGTGGGAAAGCATACATCGATAGCCTCCGCATTATTCCAAAGCGCGTTGCCTCTCAAGGACTACCGGTATTGAGCGCACATTAGCGCGGGAAGTCTGTCCACCGGACCGGCCTCATTGCTGGGGTGCTACTATTGTTAGACACCAAGCTTTCCTGAGGTTGGCGAAAGCTGCCGGTTCAGTAACGGCAGCGCACGCGTCTGAACGCCCAGCCACGGATCTTCAATTTGGTTGTCATTGCATCATGGCTTGGCTTCCAAAGGCTCTGACCCGGGCACTTGCTGATAGGACTCAGACTAGCTCAGGATAAGAAGCACGACCCAATGTCCCCACCAAAAATCAATATCAGAAACCACGGTGCAAATACACTCTAGGGCAAAGAAAGCGGGCAATCTATCAGCCTTGCCAGTTTGGCAGGCTGGGAAGAGTGAGAGGCAGGGTTGTGTTCGCTCGCTGGCTTACATCTCACCACATCCCAGCGCATCCCAGCATCGCCTCACCGTTGTATGCACGCTGATACCTTGCAGCCCGATGATTGGCTTCGTCGAAAGTTGGATTTACGAGTTGCTAGGGCAATTGACCTATCGTATTGCAGGCTCGGCTACGTCGTAGTTTCCTTTTCGAGCGAGCGCTCTCACCCGCCTCCCACGAGACCCACTCTTACGAGAACCTGCCGTGGACGGAGCAAAATGCAGGTCACCACCACTGTCACCAGTCCGAGCACTACTACATCCGATAATCGTCGACCGACCAGCGTCTGTGGGGCGCATGCCCGTTGCAGGGGGCACAGCACCTACTACTTTGCAAATAACCTATAAATTTACAAGATACAATAGGAGTAGGCAGAAGAGGCTCGCCGGGAAATTATCATCAAATTTTGACGTTAAGATCTTACGTGGTTGTTGAACTGTATGTCCCTTCACATGTAGGGCTGAATCAGGCCTCCCTTATGCTGGTCGGTCGGGATGTAGTATGAAGAATCGGGGTCGGAGTCTTCTCCACTCCTACTTAGCGTATGCAACCTCAACCGTCGTTCAAACTTGGAGCTCCAGAAAGCTGGTACAGCGTTTAGTGGCTCTCCCAGATGCATAGGTATTAGGATCGACTTCCCCTCTCACCACTTTGCCCCCTCCCCGCCTTAAGGACGTTTTAAAACAGCTGCAACTCGCTCGCTACGGTTGCACATTCACTTTCGTTCACCACCCGTGCCTCACTCGTTCGCTAGAAACAGAATGAAGGTCACTACTACGTTAATGGCCCTCATGGGCGTGGCTGCCGCTGCCCCATTCGCAGGGTATAAGGATGAATACGCTTATCCCGCTTCCACTCCCGTAAGTATCAATCGATGTCAAGTAGAGAAATCAGAACCTAATGCATATAGGAATACCACCAGTCAACTCCCCTCCCGACTCCTTCAGCTGGGAAGCCTTACCCTGTGAAGCCATCGGAGTCCCCTTGGTACCCTACCGTTCCGGCCAAGTCGTCGTCTGAGGAGAAGAGCTACCCTGTTTACACCCCGAAGCCGACACCCAGCTCTGAGGGATACGCTCCCTACCCTGCTAAGAGCTCGGACGACAAGTACCCCCCAAGCCCACTTCAGAGGAGAAGAGCTACCCTGTTTACACCCCGAAGCCGACACCCAGCTCTGAGGGATACGCTCCCTACCCTGCTAAGAGCTCGGACGACAAGTACTCCCC